>PVIC010038902.1:0-17378 GCA_004025085.1 Thryonomys swinderianus
AAGAATAGGAAACAATTAATTGGAGGACTTACCTGATCTAACTTAATAGGAGTACGCAAATGGCTAGAGGCAAAACAGGTCTCTAAAAGAAAAGCCCACTGATTTTATCACCAAAGCTATGCAAACCACTCCCATGTGTTTGCATATGAACACAATGGGAAGTGACTGTAGAGAAGGGATCTGAAGCAGACATCTCATTTGTTCAGCGCTTACTTTCCCTTTCTTCCAAGGCCCAAGGATGTGGATCCCTCCTCAACAGTGCTGGTTTCTGGGAGAGGAGTTTCCTTCCCCTTCCACAGTGGGCAGCTTTGTCAAATGACTTGCTCCAGCCAATGAGATGGCTGGAAGTGCCACATAACTGCGTTGAAGTCTAAACATAAAAGAGGCATTATGTGGATCTGTCCATTGCTGCCTTCTCCTAGGATGGACAGGGCTGTTCCTTTAGCCCGAGTCCCCAGAGTAAAAATGAGGAAAGCATCAGCTGATCCACAGCTGCCATCAACATGAGACCTTCATGGTCGTAAAAACTGAGTTATCTTGTCACTGCAGCAAAATGTACAAAAGCGGGCTAATGGACACACGATTAATTGCTGTACGAGAGGAAGACTTCTCAAGAACCCACATGTCTCAGGCCACTGCTCTGTACCACTAAGTGGTTTCAACAGAAAAGCCCACAGGACACAGTAGGTCTTTCCCCTACACAGTACCAGTGGCTGCATATTTATTTTCCGATGCTGGGGTTCAGCTCCTGATGAGGCTTGTGCAAATGGAAAGAGCTGCACGAAAGACTCACAGAGACCTGCCAGAGGACACCACAGGGACTGGCTTCTTCCGCTCTACCCAAGGCTTGGGGTGATAAAAATCATTTCTGGAAGGAGAACCTGTGGCAAGGCTCTTATGATCAGCTTTCCTCTTAGAGGCAAACGAATCCTCAAATACCAACGTATGGACCACTCTTGCATCAGGCCTGAGGGTATACTCTTCTAGAACATTCCAGAAGGAACAAGTCAGTCTGTGGGGGTAGGAGTCAGACAGGGATGGGGGGGGGGGACCAGAAAAGCTGAGTTTTACCCCAGAATCTCCCTGGTGGATTCCTGAATTGAATTCTGTTCAATAGAGGGCAATTTCCAGTCTTTAAAGCATAGACTGGGCAAGTAGGTAGAAACGCTTTGATGTTAGCTCCGGGGTAAATAAAAGGCAGCTGAGCAAAAGTTCAGGCACCATGAAATTAATAAAATCACTGCCGCACCGGCTCTGCAATAGGTTCAAGAATAAACTGGGAAAACCCCGAAATGCATAGAGCAGATTACTCGAGTGAGAATCAATCATTTTCTCCATTGAAGTTTGCTGGCATTTTCCTATACAGTATTTTCGCTGGACTCACAATTCACCAAAGTTGCTTCCTGAGACTGGGCTTTCTGAGTAACTGAGACACATTTTATTTGTTAACTAAATTCCAAGCAGGAATGTATCTGACTTAAGCACAGGAGAGGAAAGAATTCTTATGTAAGCTGCAAAACAATGGAGTCTTATCTTATCTGAGGAACTTATTGCCGCCTGCCTGTGTGTGTTTTACTGCCAAAATAAAATAAATTGAATCAGCTCACACATAGATAACATGCTCTTTCCTAACTCATACTAATTGCTTGGCTAATTGATGTTTGTTGAACTTTCTCCATTTCATTGAGTGATTAGGTACAAAGCTAACAGTTGACATCTGTAGGCGCTTAACTGGCGTCTGTAATTACTGTTAATGTTAAATAATTGTTAGTTAATTGGAGTGGTAACTGACTGAATGGAATCCAGATTGTGAAGCAAAAAGAAACCTAGTTAAATAAACATACATTTTCAGAGAAAACAACACTTTTCTGCAGTTGTCAGAAAGTAGAAATACTCCAGAGGCCATGGGATAGCCACAGGCTCGCTCTGCGAGAAACTGCATCTGGGCCTCACCCACAGGCTTGACAGTGTCACCAGCGAGGAGGCCCTTTGTCCTTAACTGGTCTCAGCAACACTCTCTGGTGAGTGCATTTTACTTTCTAAGACAACCAAGCACTATACCACATGAAGCACTACATATTGATGAATTTGAGGGAAGCCTGGGGAAAATCCAAGCTTTTATGCCAATGTTGCTAAATACAGAGAAAATTCTCTTGAGGACACAGGAATCACCCAGTAAGGTAAGCAAAGAAGGGCCTTCTCTTGGGATCAGAAGGAAACAGTGGTGTCTGAACACCACGTGGACAAATCTGTCACACTGTACTCTGGTTCCACGGGATCACAGGCCCTGGAGATCTGGGGATGTTACCTTTGGCCTTTTCTCTGGAAAAGTGGCAGTGTTGTCAAAGTTCAACCTCAGAGACACCATTGAGGTCATTTCTATTGCTCAGGGTATGGTCTACCCCTGCCATTCTCCAGTGGTGGGCCCCGTGTTTACCTGGACACCCCTTCCCACCCCCACAGGCCCAAGTTCAGCAAAACACCAGGTAGGAGATACTGGAAAAATACATCTGGAAGGAAATACTTTCTTACAATATGAAATATTCTTAGGCTCTTTTTTGGTGGCTTCACACTAACAGCACAAGGCATCTGTTTCCAAGAATTCTCAAGGAATAATTCTATACAACAGATTCTGTATGTGAGTTGCTTCTATAGGAAGGTCAATTTCCATAACAAAAGGAGCTGATTGCATGCTATTTGCAGTAGGGGGGGGGCGGGAGGAGGGACTGAACTACTCATAACTCCTTTGTCTCCCATCAAGCCCCAATTACCCTTCAATACTATTTAATTCTTCACTTATCAGACAGCTCTCTCTTAAAAATCCAAGAAAATGCTGTGAAACAGTAAAAAAAGGAAAAAAGAAAAAAGAAAAGCCAAAAACCAAACCAGAGAGAAAAAACTACAGAATACTCCAAGTTCCCCTTTATCTAGGACTTAACATATGATGAAACTACTAATGTCCAGAGGCTGACAGTGGCTCAGTTTACTCTTTGCACACTGGGAATGTGCTTCAATCACGTCCTCCCTACTAACCCCCAAGAGCTACTAGGAATGGCCGTAAAATTATCTCCATATGTTCATTTTAAAGGGATTTTACATTCTAAATCATTTTTTTTTTAAAAGAAAGCTATCCCACAATCAGCTACATTATTTCTCTGCATGGAATCATTTTGGAGAAAGTCTTCTCAAAATCCAATTGTGTTCTTGGTAATGTACACATAATGCTTACCTTTTCTGTCACCAGACCAAAGGATTCCCTCATGTCTAACAAAAGAGGTGATACTGTCCCCAGTAGAGAATTTATGAGCCATCTAGTCACTAAACCAGCATTCCTGTAACAGTTCCTGTTTCTTCTCTCCCTTGCTCAGATCTCTGGCAATTGTTAGTCTGTTCTTCTTCCTACAAAGCTGATAAAAACCATACTACCCAAGGAAGCCACTGATCCATAGGCTGTAAGCTCATCTGTTTCCCACTGGAAATCTTCAGAATAAAATCAAATGCAGGAAGAGGCCAAGTGCATTCCGGAAGTAGGCATGTGAGTGAGCATCATGGCGACTGGTCCACTAGGATTCCCCAGGGCTGATCCGATGGGGCTGAAGTGGAGTCCTGCAGGAGTCGGGGTTCCCCCTGCCCACTTCAAGAAATACTGTGTGTGGACAGCAGGAGGGAGCAGAAAGTGGAGGCCTCTTCCTACCCGGATCTTTCCCCAGCCCACCCCAAACCCCCGGAGGTCCATCAGCTAGACGCAGCTCTCCAGCAGCCCAGGGGCACCCAGCTCTGCGATGTGAGACAAAGCTGAAGCAGAGATGGAGGGGAGGTCAGCCACGCAGTGCAGTATACCTCCTGGCTGCCTGCGTCTTCTCTCTGGAGTACACCTCGATGGCAGGGAAATCCTAGCAGAGCTCCGAAGCAAGAAGGGGGAACGTGCCGGGGCTTTTCTCCTCCCTTACCCTCGGCCACGGACTCACGGGCAAGGGCGGTACGAACACCTGTCCATGCTCTCGTCCATGGGCCTTCCCTTTTCCTTCCTCAAGAGCAGTCTGGGAGCTCGGGAAGAGACGAATTATCATGGTGGGATGACTGAGCACAGCAAAGAAACACTTTCTGCACTTCTGTCTACGCCATGATGTACTGAGAGGACTCAGGGGATCTAAAGTAGGTAAAGACATGGCAGTGAGGGCTGGCCCAACTGAACTGGCTAGAAGGTTCCTTTTCCCGAAAACACTCCAGAACTGGGCGTATGGGTGCTGTGTCCTCTTAAAGCACTGTGTCCAACTAAACAGAGACAATCAGTCAGTCAGTCTCTCTCTCTCTCTGCTTCTGTCTCAGTGGGAAAATTAATTTTTTTCTTTGGCAGATGGTTGAGTCACAAAGACAGAAGGATTCATAAAACTCTCATGAACATCCTGTAAACATTTAAACACATAAAGATTAAATAAGGCAGCCATGACCTTGATTAAAGTTAAACTACTTTTTTTATGTCTACAATACTAATCCCTGCAATTTGGAGGCTCGACTCCATACCTCTTTCGAAACACCCAGTTCTCATTGGGCATGGCACGCGCCCAGTTGCCCGCAAACGTACACTATTTAATCGAAATTGTTTTAAAACAGGGAATACAAGGCACCAGAAGGAGGCAACACTTCAGAACACCTGAAGGATGGTCTGACTCGTTCTCCATTCAATTGGATGGACTTCACAGCACAGAGTTGAAAGAAGATCGACAGGTAAATTATACTAAACATATTCATTGTACCCAGTCTGCTTCAACCACTGCCCTTCGGCAATGAATTGTTTCACCCCCACCAGAGATGATGGCCCAGGACTAGGCTTCCTTATGACTGAAAATTCGGACCTAACGAGGCCCAGTGACTTGTTGGGGCTCACGAGCAGACCCTGGGACGCAGCCCCGGCCCCCCTGCCACGCCGTGCAGACCAGCATCAAAGCGACCCCCGAGCCCTCACCACAGTCAGCTCGTGAGATGAGCACTGCCCTCCCACAGGGAAATTTTATGGACCGAATCTGCCGCCACCAGGCTCAGCGGCATAATCTCAGCAGCGGCTTAGAGCCACGCTTCTCTGAGACCGAAGAGGGAGAGGTGAGACGCAGCTGTAAACATCTGGAGGTGGACGGACACACGCGTCAGCTCCCCCGCGGTCTTGTTAGGCTGTTCAATAAGCGAAGGCTTTGAAGGGTTTCCCAGCAGTGTTTGTTACCTAGTGTAAATTTGCCCTTTCTTGCGGGGTTTTTTATTGGTCTTGGCTAAAGACACTGGACAAAGACAGGAGGCCTGACTTGCAGGCGGGCGGGCTGCTTTGCAGGAGAACTTGAACTTGATGTGTGCGGAGCTGACAGTTCCTTGAAGGCCTTGTCAACCATCCATCCGGTAAACACTGCCACTACCCGGAGTGAAAACAGACCCCAAACCACAAGCACAGAGAGACTCTCTGCACCTGTCTCGAAGCAATTATTGACATTATTGCTGCACAATGAATCCTTTTCTGAAGTTGTTTTCCTGATATTTAACAGTTTGAATACTAATCCCCTTAACAAAACTATCCTGATGCCAGCCCCTCCCAGCCCTTAATCTCTTTCGGGAGGGGAGGAGGCCGGCTAGCAGGCAGCCTGCTCCCAGCACCTGGATCTGCCCTGATTCTGCCTCTTGTCATTCATGTTACCAACAGGAATTAGCATAAGGCATTAAGGGGAAACTCTGGAGGAGAAAAGAAAGGCCATTTTGATGGAAATAAGGGGCAAAGGAATAATCTGCCATCAACTAAAATGCTTATTTGTGTATGGTTTCCCAAGCAAAGCTCAGAAAAAGCCTATGTTGATTTTAGTGTACACAAAGAAACCCTAATCCTTTCAAGGCAACTAAATCGCCCCCAGAAAAGCAGCTCTGCAGAAAGGGGCCCTGTCAGGGGGATGACTCTTCACAACCAAATAGATGCCACAAAACACACTCTGTAAGTAAACAAAGTAAGGATGTGGGAAACATGTGACTGGAAAGGGGGGGGCACGCAGGGAGAGGTCTAAGGGAAGGTTCCCCCTGGGCGCTCCGTCCGCTCCAACAGGCCGCAGGGCACGGGAGGCCCTCGAGGCCCCACAGCCGGCGCCCACCTCGGGGCCATCTCAGAGCGGGAACACATCCCAAAGCTTCTTACAGCGCGCACGCGCGAGCAAAACCACGACACAGCTGCATGCGGCGGCAGGTCCCGGGGGTCACGAGATCACAGGAGCCGTGCTCCTGCTGACCGGCCCTGCCTCGGTCTCCCTCCCTGGCCGCCTCCTTCTCACACAGACATTCACTGCACCGTCTCCCAACCTTCTCCCGTCATCGAGACGAGCAGTCAACAATTACGCACTTTTACACACAAGCACTGTGTGGTGTGGGCTGCGCGTATCTTCTTTTATTAGGCTTTTAGCATTATGTGTAACCAGTTTATATAAACTTTCAGTCCATCAAAAAATATGATGAAATATAAAACTGGAACTCTATTATGCAATAAAAAAGATAAAATTCAATATGATAGTAATTCAGGGAGTAACAGCAATCACATAAACACATGCACCTCTAGGGAACTCTAAATGTTATGCACTATTCAAAATTGCAGTGAGATCATATTCTAAAATAATCTGGGAGCTCAAAATAAGTGCACTTTTAGTAACCAGCTAGCAAAACTGCTAGGCCAGGCAACACCAGGGTGCTCAAACGGGGTCGCATTTCACACCTGGAGGACCCAAGTTAGTTCAAGTGCTACCAAGTATCCGCGATGTAATGCAGAAAAAGATTATCACAGGAAGCACATCTTCTTTATTCAGCAATTACCCCGCAAGGCCCTACATCAGTTCTACAGTGGGAAGGGAAAGATTAGTTTCTGTAATTTATACCTTTCAAATTATACACCTTTCAAAGCCAGTAATTAGAGACTCCCCTAAATTTCATTATTTCCAACAATACTGCCACAAATGAAAACTGCCAAGAAACCTATTGGCAATGATTTAGGGTAAGTTTTCCCTTAATGTACTGCTGTATCATTAGCCTCTCTTACTCTGCATGGAGGTCTGGGAGAAATTAATGGCATAGTGCATATTTAAATCCTGCCCTCCTGCTCATTTATTAACTTTACAGAAAGCCCACAGCAGAGCAGGGCTTGCTTTATGGCTCCAGCACGGTGGATACTAACCACGCACTAGCGCGGCCCGCACTGCACGCTCTTCCCCACGCGCCCCCTGCTGGGGAGCGGACAGTAACCACCACGGTAGGGCGCTCGAGGCCTCACTCTCCCTATCACAGCTTCTCACACGGGATCAAAGGCACGACGTAGGGAGTGCTGACGTCTCGGTCAAAGTGACGTAAAGAGGGAGTCGGCATATCCTTCTAAAATAGAATTTCCTCAAGTGTCACAAGAGCATTCTGAGTGTGTCTCATACAAACACACACACTATGTGAACAGTAGCTCTAGAATGCAAAGAAAGAGACGTTTTCCTTTCTTTCTTCGTAGGCAATGACACCAAGACTGATACCATTAAAAACCACCGCTCACAGGAAATGAAGGGGTCTTACCTTTGTTTACAATAACAGTGTTGAAGAGTTTTTCAGAGCTGGCATCCGATGCCTGAAAAAAAAAAAGAGGAGGAAAAGTGTTATGATTGTCATTGATATTGCCAGCCCCATCATGATTACTATTATTGTGAGCTAGTTTACTACATTTTAGGAAAGCAGTAATTTTTCCAAATCATCCATAAGGTGGTGCTAGTTGACTGCCGGAGAGAGACCTGCAGTGCAGCTATTTGCTGGAGGGGAAAAAAAAATCTGATTTTAAATGTGTCCTTATTAGACATATCATCTGTACAAAACATATTTTGCAGGTGATACGCAAAGCAGTTCAGCTCATTCTCATAATTATTTTCCAATTTCATTGACAGATCATTATTTGGGAAATAATATTTTTGCGCACAGTATTTGCAGACAAGCCTATTTTTCCATTTTCTTCCACAAATCAGAAATGGCTATTATGTAGTGCTAAGCTTTTCTTCCCCAACGTGTCAAACAGCATTCTCAGATATTAATTTTTAAAAGATTCCTCTTATGACCCTAAAATCCCTGTTTTTTTAGAATAACCAGGATGACCTTGATGTTCAAATAGATGCAAGCTGGTGTGCCCAAAATCCAGCCACCAGTATTATTTCCTTTTCATTTTCTGGCGATCATGCCTACTAATTACTACAGTGGCTCAAGGAAAGTGAAATAAGCCTGTTTAAATACCAAGACTAAAGCCAATTTAAATTATACACTAATGTTCTGGAAAATAAACATTAAGTCGGGTTAGTGGAAATGGTGTAACATTTCAGAAGCACTGAATATTTCCAAGATTTAGAAAAATCAAAATTTTAGTAACCTCATTCATAGTAATTTGAGGACGTACCTTCATATACAGTTAAAATGGCCTGGCTATATAGATGGTGTTTTTCTATGTAAGCCTTGTGAGAAATCACTTGTCTTTCACTTTGTACACAGAGATGTATATTCTGACAAAGCAAAGCATAGAATAATGAATAAATATGGAAGGAAGAAATATCCGAAGTAGGGGGAGGGGGAAGTCTGAAGAATAGCATATTCTCACTGCTTTTGGGGACAAAGAAGATATTCTATTTAGTCCTTTCAGTGTTACACTGACGAGGATGAAATATCCCTATGTATATCTGGAGGACATATTCTAGTTCTCAATGTGAGTGATATAAAAAGATATAAAAAATCCTTCTTATGGCTATATTTCCCTTTCTCTGAATTCTAATCTTTCTTCTATGAGGTGATTTGAAAGATTTAGGGGATCAAAGGGGACAAATTAATGCATAAAATAAGTTCTCAAAGGTACACATTTATACATACAGTTGAAAATAAATCCTAGATAGATTTTTTCCACCTTGATAAAATACGCACCCAGAGCCTTCCTGACATCTTCAAACTAAATATCATAGCAGCTTCGCATTAAAAATGAACTACCAAAAAAAAGTACTGCACGGGGAGGGAGAAAGAACATGCACAGCACACACGCTGAACCCCGAGTTACGGAGGTGAGACTGACGCGCGCGGGGCTGACGGGCTGGGACAAGGGCCGTCCGGGCAGGCGGCTTCCAAGGTAAAAAGTTGGCGATGGGGCATTTCCTTTCACTCCCCTTCAACGAAAAAGTGTCTCTCAGACTGCCTCGGACTTCTCCGGCCGCCACATTCCTGGCTTACAAAAGCAACTGAAGCTGATATTTAAAAAGACAAAACCCCATCTATCAGCTTGTTTTCCCAAACTGAAAAAAGCCCTGGGAAGACCTGGGGCCAAACGGTGCAGCGAGTGGGTCTAACTGGCCAGGTGCCAGGTCTTCCTCGGCGTGAGGCGTGCTCCGGCCGCGCAGGCCCGCGAGCCCGCCGGCTCAGAGCTTCCTTCCTCGGGACCTGCACCTTTGTGAGCTTTGTGGCGCCGTGCAAACCATTTTGTGATCCTCTGGCCCGAGCCAAACTTGAAGACATGATTATGGTGATGCCAACCAGCAAGTTATTAAGGAAATAAGCCCGACGTGTTATTCAGAAAGGCCCCGGAGTGTGCATTCCAGCAGAGGCCTTTTCACCCTTTAAACCCCTGGTGCGTGTCACTAAGCTGCCAACGACTCCTCTCCTAACTGGGCCGAGAGGCGACTCCAAAAGGCCTCCGTGGGAAAACTCCCCAAATTTAATGATTGCAGTGGGGCTCTTGATAATCACAAAAGGATTCTGGACCCCTCTTCCTCCCATCCAGGTGGTGAAAACTGCGGCCGACCGCTGTCCTACAAAGTCAGGGGAAAAAAGCTTCTAAGCCAAAGTCTCAAGTGAAAAACCACAGGAACGAACATCCGCGTCTTTCTTCCGGGAACTTTCCTTCCACCGAACATTTGAAAAGCATTTGTACGAATCGTGTTGGTTCCTGGCGTCTTAGTGGTGGGGACATTTTCATTTCCGTCACTTTCAGGAACGTCCGCATTTCCCTCCATTACCACGATCATTTTCCTGGCCTGCTTTTCTCTTTCTTTCCTTTTAAAATGAGAACCACTAAGCACGGAGCCGCCGCGGTCAGCAGGCGAGCGGAGTTCGCTCTCTCCAAGTCCCGGTACCTTTTCTTTACACGCCACCGACTTCAAGATTTCACTCGCCATTACGTTTCCCCCCCCCCGTTTGGTTTTTTTTTGGGGGGGGGGCGGTTAGGGTGCCCACAGGCTGCCCCAAATTACAGAAAAGCAGAGGTCTCTCTGAGGCTTACTATGTGGGAGAAAGGAGGGGATTTTTAAATACTAAAGCATTACTAGAAGTCATAGTTTTAAAGGAAAAGTTAAGTCAATCAGATCACAAGAGGGAAGGCCGAGAACGGGAGAAACGGGTAAAGGCATCGGCGGAGCCGGCTTCGCTCCGGACTTGGCCCGGGGCCCGCCCCCCGCACCCGCGTCCGCGGGCAAAGCGACTTTCGAACGGGCGAAGGGAGACACCTCCGGGAAACTTGAGCGCGAGTTCTCCGCACCCGCGGCCGACCGAGAGCCCGGCGGCGCTTTCGCTTCCCGGGCGCCGCCTGCAGGCGCAGACCGCGGTCTGGCTCGGGGTCCAGGCTCCGAACGGGGAGCGCCGGCCGGGTCTGGGGGGCTGGGGAGCCCCGGGCCCTCCCCGCGGGGTGTCGGCGGAGACCCCGGCCCGCCCCCCACCCCCCGGCCCCGCGCCGCCGCTCCCGGCCGAGCCCGGGCGACCGGGCGAGGAGGTACAAAGGCGGGCGGCGGGGCCGAGGCGGAGGGGGAGCCCGAGGGGCGCCGGCGCCGGGTCTCCGGCCACCCCGCCACCCCGCCCGCGGGCCCGCCGCGCAACAAAAGGCCCGGGCCGGGCCGCTCCCCCCGACCGCCGGCGGCGAGCCGCGCCCCCGAGCCGCGTTACCTGGTCGCGCGGGGGTCGGCGGCGCCGTCAGCCCCAAGTTCATGGTCCGGGCGCTCGGCGGGGCTCCCGCGGCGCGAGCGTCCGGGGCCCCGGCGGAACCGCCGAAAACACCCCGCGGAGAAAACGCCCGACTGCAGCCCGGCTCGGCCCGCGAGGCTCCGCGGCTTCCCGCCGAGGGCTGAGGGCCGGACCGCGCGAGCCGGATCCGGACCGGGCAGCGGCCGGGGCGCCGGAGCCCGCGCGGCTCGCATCCAGCGCGGCCGGGTCCGGTCCCGGCGGGACGCGCTCGCCCGCTGCCTCCCGGCTCCCGCGCGGGGCCGGGCCGGGCGGCGGGCCGGCGAGGGCGTCCGGGCCGGCGGGCGAGGCGGAGAGCAGCGGCCCGAGCCGCCGCCGCGGCGCGCGGAGCTAAGAGCGAGGCGGCGGCGGCGGCGACAGGACAAAGGAGACCATGTGCGGAGGGAGGGGGAGGGAGGGGCGGGGGAGGGGGAGGGCGCGCGGCGGCGGCGGCGGCTGCTCCCGGGCGGCCGCCGCGGGCTCCCCGACAGCCGGTCCCGCCTCCCCCGCAGCGCCGCGGGCCGCCTGCTCCCGGGGCCGCCGCCGTCGCCGCGCCGGGGCCGCGCGCTCCTTCCCCGCGCCGACGGCCGCGCGGCGCCTCCGGGCCGGGGCTCGCGGCGGGCGCCCGGCTGGCTCGGCTCGGCCCAGGCTCCGCTCGCGGCCGCCGCTCTGCCCGCCGCGCCGCTCAAGTGAACTCCATCGGCGGCCGGCGCCGGCGCCGCGGGCTCCCGGGCTGGGCCGAGGCTGGGCGGCGGGCCTGGCCCGGACCGCGCTCCCGGCGCTCGCGGCTCTCGGAGCGGGACTCGGCGCGAGCCCGGCCGCCGCCGCCGCCGCCGCCGCCCCGCCCCCGGCCCGCCCCCGCCCCCGCCCCTCCCCTCGGCCGCGCCGGGTCGCCCCGCGGGGCGCAGTCCCCGGGCTCGACCCCGCCAGCTGTCGCCCCCCCCCCCCGCCCGGTCCCCCGTCGCCGTGGCCGCGTCCCCCGCGGGCGGGCGCGGCGGGAACTACGAAGCTCCGCGGCCCTCCGCGGAAGCCGCCCGCGGGATCGCGTCGCGGCGGGGAGAGGCCACAGGCTCGCGGCCCGGGGCTCCGGGCCACTAGGCCGGTCTTGGGGGCGCAGCGGGAAATCGCACGTAAAAGGTCTGGCGCGTAGTAGGGCCCGGTGCAGAATAGTAATTCCACTGTCGAACATGGGGGCGGGGGCCGGAGCCTACGCATCAGAACAAAAAGGTTTTAGTCTCCACTATCCCGCCCCGCCGGAGCAGGAACGGCCGGGTTTCCTGAACAGCAGCGCACACACGGGCCGTGCAGGGCCCTCCTCCGCCCAGGCCTCCTGTCATCGGGCGTCTGCACACCTCGCGTCCGCAAAACAGGAGCCCCTTGGTGCCCTGGCATCCACCAGGCACAGAATGGAAGTCATGGCAAAGCTCCGCTCCACGGCCACCGACTGGCGTCCGCCGTCTCCGTGTCCCCTGGAGCCCGGCGCAGTGTGAGGCGTCGCAGCGCCCACAAACCCGGCCCTCAGCCGTCCTGTGAGCACCACCCAGGCCACACACCGGCCGCCCCTGCCCTGGGCTGCTGCGCCGTCTGAGGAACCCCGGTCCCCGCACAGCCCTAACCACAGTGGCCGGGAAGGAACCAGGCCATGCGGGAGCTCAGGGAACCGGCTGAGGGCATCTGAGGGTTTAGTCTGGGGGCTGAGAAACCGCGTCAATGTCCCCGACGCAAGCGAGACACAGACTGCGGCTGGCGGGGCCTAGGGCGGAGGGGGCATGCGGGGAGGGCACGGGGCAGCAGCCCGCGCCCGGCTCCTGGAGTGCGCGTGGGACCCGGCGCGGGGCTGGTGGAGCAGAGGCGCAGCCTGGACGGGAGAGCCATGCCCACGGCGGCCACGTCCGCGCCGGAGGAGCGCCGTCACCTCACCTCTCCGGAGTGGCACAACGGCCACTCTCACACCCCAGCTCTTTAATCAGATTAATTTTGGAAATAAGTGGCTTTCTCTCTCTAGCCTTACCCCTCCACAAAGTGGGAGCACCATAAACGACGTCAGCGTGCCTACAATCGGCAACGGTCACTTCTGTACGCCAGCCCAGTGAAGCCAGAAGACAAGACACCTGAGAGTACAGCTTCGGAGAAGGTGTTTCCCATGCGCTTGTGCGGTGTCGCAGAGGCCAGCTGAGGCCGGGCCTCGGCGCTGAAGCTCAAGCTCCTTCTGTGGTACCAGCTTCCCTCGGAGGGAAACAGTACCTCGTCACGAAAGGACGCTAGAGTGCTGTTCCTTTTAGAGCAATCAAAACGGATGGCTCTAGAAGGTCGGTAGGACAGGGAAGAAACTGCCCGAGCTCTGGTCAGGTCCCTTCGGGGCACACTGAGAGGTGCACGTCTACGGACGTCTACACTGACCCGCCGAAACAAGGGCCAGGCCCTCGAGGATGCTCGGGTCAGCCAGCGCTTCCGGGGCTCAGCATGTTATCAACAACCAGGCAAGTCAATGGGCACCGGGCCTCAGATGGCAGCCTGGGCCAGGTCTGCGGCTGATTCCTGTCAGCCGGAGGAAGCAGGAGTCGCCCAGAGCAGATCACCACTACCACGCTCCGGCCCGCCCGCCTAGCCCAGGGCGCTTCCCCTCGCTTTGCTCTGCTCTCAGCCTCTCCAGAGACAAGCACCAAGTGCATCGTGACTGAATTGCGGGGTGCTCTGCTCCCCTTCCGTGGGTCGGTGCTCAAATGGGAGTGAGGACACCGCAGCATCAGAGTAGAAAAAAGGACGCAAGAGAAAATCTGGAGAATCCATTTGTTGGGTGAATGAATGCTTGATTGTCAAGAATCAGGAAAGGAGTGTGTGTGTGTGTGTGTGTGTGTGTGTTGGTTACTCGGGACCAAACCTAGAGGCAAGTGTTCTACGCTGATTGCAAGTCAAAAGGCAGACGCCATCATTTCCGCTCTGTCATCACTCGTGGCCCCTGAACCTCACCTTCGCCCTCTGCACCAGCTGTAAGGAGAGCACGCAGGACCGCGAACGGCTGGCTCAATGGTCTTTCCGGTTGCATTGATCACTTCAGAGGTATTTCAAGTATGTGACCGAGGATCTAGCCATATTTACGATTCATCAACTAAAAAAAATTTTTAAGCTAAATTAAAATGTAGTCATATTCCTTAAGGACAAAAATAGACCAGAATGCGCTGGAGGGTTAGCTCAGTGGTTCCGGCACCTGCCTCGCAAGCGCAAGGTCCTGAGTTCAATCCCAGTGACCACATACAATGCTGGGCATGGAGACTCACGCCCACCAGCCATCATTACCACATACCACAGTGCCGGGCGTGGTGGCTCACGCCTGTCATCCCAGCACTCAGGAGGCAGAGACAGGAGGATTGCTGAGTTCGAGGCTTGCCTGGGCTACATAGTGAGCTCAGGGCCAGCCTGAACTACAAAGCGAGACCCTGTCTCAAAAAAAAAGTGACCAAGGATCTAGCCAAATTTATGATTAATCAACTAAAAAATAATTTTAAGCTAAATTAAAATGGAGTCATATTCCTTAAGAACAAAAATAGACCAGAAGATAAAGACAAACTAGATTTTAAAAGTAAGGGAAGTTCTAAGTCAATCGAAATGTTAAAACTGATCAGCTGAAAATGTGAATTGCTAGGTGATTTGTGTTACAAATAACCAGATTTATACTGAGTATATTTTGGGAAAATATTCCTTAAAAATTCTAATATAGGGAGGACAATAAGGAGGATGACTGTAATCAAAATATCTTATATTCACTGAAACCTGACTGAAAAGTTCTGCCCTTCTGTTGAGCATTTGCTACAGAGAAAGTCTGTTTATGTCTCTGTGTACCCTTCAGAAATAGAATGAACTTTGAGCACCCGCACAGAGTCTGAGGAAGGGGAAGCTGGTGCAGAAATCTCTTCGAGCCTTTCATCCTAAATTATGGAGTAGTTTGACAGAATCACTGAGAGGGAGCGAGGACATGTAAGTTTGTTCTCTAGTTAGCCTCAGGGGAGATGTCGCCTCCCTCGTGTGGCTTATTTCTGGGGACGCCAGGAGGCTCGCTTCGTTTTAAATTCTGAAGTTCCTCAAACTCTGAAAATCCTGTTTCCAACTATCCTTTTAGGAGCTGGAACTCTGGGAAGAACATCCGGTGACGTCATGCCCCGTCACTTCTGAAGCCAAAGGTCGGGCGAGTCTGTCCGCTGTCTGCGCCTCGGTCTCCTCATCTGTGGAAGCAGAGGCCGACAGTACCCGCCTTCACAGGACCCTTGTCAGCCACCATCCCTGACAGTGAGTATGTGGGAGAAAGGTGTAGGTGCTGGTTTTCGCCACGCAGGATGACACGCTTCTTCTGACACATACACACAGGCATATCTGGGTAGGGCTCCGGTGTCCATGCCCATGCCCTCCCTGGACGGTCTCAATGGGGATCACCATAAAGGGAATGGACATGGCCAGGTGCAATCCCAGCACCTGTGAGCCGGAGGTAGTACGACTGTCACCTGTCCTAGGCCGGCCTGTCCTAAAGTGAATTCAAGGGCCGGAGATTTAGCTCAGTGGTTCCAGCACCTGCCTCGCAAGTGCAAGGTCCTGAGTTCGATCCCTGGTAACCACATACAATGCCAGGCATGGTGGCTCATGCCTGTAATCCCAGCACTCGGGAGGCAGAGACAGGTGGATTGCTGAGTTCGAGGCTTGCCTGGACTACATAGTGAGCTCAGGGCCAGCCTGAACTACAAAGCGAGACCCTGTCTCAAAAAACAAAAACAAAAACAAACAAAACAAAAAGAATGAATTCAAGGTCAGACTAACGTAAAGAGCAAGACTAAGCCCCCCTCAAAAAAGAGAAAACATAAAAGTAACTCCGTGAGCATCAAAAATGATAATGAACCCTCAAGGCCTTGTACTACCGCTACTAGACATGTTGACCTGGGCATTACTGTAAAACACTCTCGCTGCGTGGGGCCTGGACAGCCTGAGTCACATACTAAGGCTGGAGGGAGGGGCTGAGTGCGGATCTTCCTGATGGATTATAAAGTCTGACCCGAAGTCAGAGCTTGCCAGGCTTCAGGATGTGAGATCCACCTCCTCACAGTGAGGCTTCAATCTCTTAAACACAAACTAGCAGGCATCCCAATTAGATCATATCGACATGTTGCGGTGTAATTTCCAGTTGTAGAAGCCCTGCCTTTTATTTTGCCTATGACTAGAAAATGGTTTCTTTCCGGTACAGAAGTATGTTTGGTTTTGTTCCTGTCTGGTTTTATTTGACAGAATGAGGACTGTGCCGCTGGCCTTGACTCACACCGTCGCCACAGCGGCAGTAGTGGCGGTAACAGATGCGGCTCCAAAGTCAGGGTCCGGCCCGCTGCTATTATCAGCCAGGGAGGACGATTCCCTGGTGTGCTGTGCACCGTGCCCTCTTTCTGAACCTGCCCCGCTGCCAGCAGGGAGAATTTCCACCTTGGAACCCGCTCGCACCTCGTGCCCAGCACAGTGCTAAGAGGTGCGGCCCAGTGTGTGCATCAGACAGAACGAATAGAGAGCTGAGATTTTCCCAGAGTGCTGGCAGAGGCTCAAGTATGTGTGTGACCGGCAAGGTAGAGGGGAGACGCAGGGCCTGAGGAGCCCAGAGGAGCTGGCACTCTGACTCAGGACCCCACTCTCCTACTCCTGGAGTGACCAGCAGCTGTGGTGCGGGCAGCGGGAATGAACAGACTGCTTCCTACCAGGAAGAAGGGCTGGTCTGTGCTTAGGCTGCCCTGATTGCTTTGGTCAGTTCTGGACCTTCTGCTTCAGCCCCAGGGGTGACAAGTTCTCCTAGGCCCCGAGATTCCGCTGTCCTTTGTGAACTATGGAAGTGGATTCCTCCTTCGGCGAGGACTCCTGGTCACTCACAGGGGCCCCACACCCCTTGACTGAATCCCGGTCCCTTTTGAAAGGGCGATTTTTAAAATGGAAGCTTCGTTTACTGATCACTCTGAAAGGGGGCTGCCATAGTTCATGTTCTTACTGTTGTAAAGCAAAAACCTCTGCTATTATATGCCTGTGTCGCTACAATTGATCACAGGCCTGCAGCTAGAGGGAAGTAAATAAACGGAACTGAGTTAGTTTATGATGCACACAACTGAGACGCAGGGGGGAATAAATATTTTCCAAGTGTAGAAGTCAAAAAAAAGAATTTCACTCTCAAACTTCAGAGTGTACTATAAACTACAAAAGGGGGGAAAGTAAAGGAAAGAAGACATAAAACATATATTTACTTAGCCACCAAATCTACATTAAAATATTAACATCCAAAATCTGACAACCACACAAAGAAAGGTACTGAAAGAGAAATGAATTTGAGTTCTACAAATTGTCACCCATGTGATTATGGGTTT
>PVIC010038903.1:0-17357 GCA_004025085.1 Thryonomys swinderianus
AGGCGTGAGCCACCACGTCTGGCATTGTGGTATGCGGCGTTGATTGTTGGTGGGCATGTCTCCATGCCCAGCATTATATGTGGTTACGGGGGATCGAACTCAGGACCTTGCGCTTGTGAGGCAGGCGCCAGAACCACTGAGCTAACCCTCTGGCCCTTTGTTTTGTTTTTTTGAGACGGGGTCTCACTTTGTAGTTCAGGCTGGCCCTGAGCTCACATTGTAGCCCAGGCAAGCCTCAAACTCAGCAATCCTCCTGCCTCTGCCTCCCAAGTGCTGGGATTACAAGTGTGAGCCACCATGCGCAGCACTGTGGTATGTGGTATTGATGGCTGGTGGGCGTGAGTCTCCACGCCCAGCATTGTATGTGGTTACTGGGGATCGAACTCAGGACCTTGTGCTTGCGAGGCAGGCGCTGGAACCACTGAGCTAAATCTCCGGCCCACTCAGTAAGTTTTTGTACAAATAGAATCAGTATCTAAAGGTAAAGCTCAGTGTTGTGCTGTCCATGTTTCAGAGGCTGAAATAACTAGCAAAGGACCTGAAATACAGTCTGCCACCTTGATGACTGCCCCAGAGATTTAGGTTTCCTTGCTTGTGGGTTTTATGTGCACGTGCTTTGTTGATTGCCTCTCAGGGCCTTTTTGTTTCTAAAAGCCAGAAGCTTCCATAATGAGCTTAGAAATGAGGTCTGAATCAGAGAAATGAGGTGGCCATAGATGGCAAGGCTCATTTCAAGAATGAGTATCAGAATGAAATTATCTATAATTTCTTCAATGACTAATATTAGAATTTTGGAGGAAATGAAATAATTTTATTTAAAACCAAATAGTGTGGTATCAAAAATACTTTTTTCGGTTGAGATGTTTCTTCAGGAGTCAACAAACACCCAAATTTCTCCTGTGTGCCAATAGTTGTGTGTATCTTCCTGCTTTGAGTTAGTTCAAAGAGACAACTTGTGAAGAAGATAAGAACTCTCTAGTGTTTTAGCTGTACTTTTCAGAATTTTAATTTCTTTGTTTTACCATTTTTCCTTTAGAATTTTAGGCAATTATAAGAGATACCAAAAACATAGTAGTACTTTTAAGCCTAGCTTGGGTAGTTTAATCAAAATTAAAGCCCTTTTTTCTTTTCAGATTAAAGATACTAAAAAGTCTAGCAAGGTGCTGGAAATGAAACTCAGGGGTAGAGCGCATGCCCAGCATTTGGGAGGCCCTGAGGTCAATCGCCAGAATCACTGCGGGGCCAGGGGACAGAGTCACTGGTACTGGACATAACAGGATTTTTAGCGAGTCAAGAGTAGTTGGCTATAAACCCCTTTACTTATAACCCTGTTATTCATATTGCCTTATACTCAAATTTAACAGGTACATTTGCTCTTTATCAGAAGGAAATAGTCATGAACCTTGTGCTCAAATGCTTGAGGGAAACATAGTGTTGCCAAACCAAGACTTTAAGAGGATAGTCATTGTGGAGGGCAAGCTGATGGGAAGCAGACTTTAGATGTGAGAAAAGATGTGTAACCCACCCAAGAAGGGTGTTGAGGGTTTTGAGAATGAGACCATGCATCTTGTGGATATTTTGCTTAATCCTTAGTGCAGTAATACCTCACTAGCATTCCTTCTAAACTTCGTTTTCTTTTTCAGTTTTTGTTTTGTCCTTTGAAACAAGCTCTTACTGTCTAGTCCAGGCTGGCCTTGAGCTCCCTATGTAGCTCTAGTGGGCCTCGAACACATAGAAATCTTCCTGTCTCAGTCTCCTCAGTGCTTGGGTTACAGGTTTTGTCAACCTACCTGGCTCTTCTTCTTTTTAAAATATGCCTTGAACTTTTACATTTTCAAATAAATAGAAATCTAAATGTGTGAAATTCTTTAAGAAAATGAACAGCAAGAGAGTATGAAATTCTTTGAAATACTTTTACACTCTGCTTGCTTTTTTTTTTTTTTTTTTTTTTTGAGACAGGGTCTCACTTTGTAGTTCAGGCTGGCTCTCAGCTCACTATGTAGCCCAGGCAAGCCTCGAACTCAGCAATCCTCCTGTCTCTGCCTCCCGAGTGCTGGGATTACAGGAGTGAGCCACCACGCCCGGCTATACTCTGCTTTTTAAAAAAAGTTGTGGTAGGAGATATTTGTCTAATACCATGCACTGATGACATTTAAGCTTGATTTCCAAAAGATTATTTAAATACCAAAGATCAGAAAGCTCTTACAAACACCTACTTCTAAGTTGTTGACTTATTGTTACTGTTGACAAATTCACACAGATAACTTTGTTTGATTTTTTTTACTTCAGGAATAGTAGATGTATCTGAACTTGCAATATTTGTACTTGAACTTTTTTTAATTGACTTATTTCATACACCTTATTTTCAGATAAGGAATCATTTCTTTGGTACTAACATTGCAGCTCAAGTTTGAGCTATGGAAATAGTTACTGGGGGCTCTGTGTATATGTATGTGTATGTGTGTGTGTGCATGTGTGTGTATAATCCAGCAGAGATTTTAAGATAATATTACTAGAAGCAGTATTTTTTTTTTAAAGAAAAGTGGTCATTATATGTCACACTTTACAGTTCACTTTGGTATTTCTTTTTTAGTATTTTTGAGAAAAACACTTAGGACCTAGCATTTTTCTTTAGTGTTGTCCCTTATTGAATTTTCAGTTGTATTACATTTGAAATTAGAGGCACATTGTGGGGCGTGGTGGCTCACACCTGTAATCCCAGCACTCAGGAGGCAGAGGCAGGAGGATTGCTGAGTTCGATGCTTGCCTGGGCTACATAGTGAGCTCAGGGCCAGCCTGAACTACAAAGCAAGACCCTGCCTCAAAAAAAAACTAGAGGCACATACTTCTCAAGACAGCTTTATGCTAAATAAATTCTGTGCAGGTGATCTGTAGTTTCACAACAAAAAACAATGCTTTCTGTAGCAAGTGTTCCCAACCACATTACTAAAGTATTGGGACATTTTATTGATAAAACCCAATCCGCAGATTGCAGATATGAGTGAAATGCTGCTGTAGTTGAATAAGTTGTCCTTTTAATTAACTTTTGACCACATGAGCAACATATTGTTTCATTTTGCTTGAAAAATACTGTATAAGTGAGACATTCTCCCCTGTTTACCACACACCAATAGATATGTCCATCCTACATAAAAATAGTTATAAAATGAATAAATGTTTACTATTCTCTGAAACTTTAGTATTTCTAAATTTTCCTTGTTAATTTAATTGAAGTTGCCTCAGGACAAGGCAAATTATTAGAACCACTAATAGAAACTATTTCCAATTCCTACAGTATTAGCCTACAGGCTATCAGATAGCTACCATTTGAAGCTTGTCTATGGTAAGGCTAGGGTTACCTTATTTCTAGTTGTATTAGCTTTTTGACTGATTAGGATGTCAAAGCCAGAGAAGTGATATACTATAAACAGTGTATCCTGAGGCCACATAGAGACGGGAGAGTGGTGAGGCAGTTGAGTTCTTCTTCACGTAGGTTCTCTTTTAGCATCAGGTGATTTCAGAAGATCAGTTACTGATATGTACAAGAACAATTGTTTAATGTCTTTGTTTATTAAATGGCATAAAAGTTTAAAATTCTCATTCTAATGTCATTCTGTGGGCATTTTCCCTTTTTTGAAAGAGAATATATCAAAGGCATAACCATAGATACTGAGTAGACTCTGAGTACTCAAAAGGGACCTATTTGTCCATCAGTTAAATGTCAGCTCAGCTATAAATGAAACATTAATTAATAGTAGTATAGAGCAGTTTCTTTCAGACAGTTACTGTTTTTTAGAAAAACATTATTCTCCAAATCATCATCTTGATCCATTAATTACAACATTCTGGTTTCAAGCTCCTGTGTCGTATTTTGGGTATTTTTATTGGGTCACTGAAAACTTTAAACAAACCTGAGGTATTTCTTGACTGAGAATCTGCCCTGTTTTTCCCTTTTTCTAGGTCTATTATTAGCAGAAGATTTTTCTGCATAGTTGGCACGCTGTACCTGTATCGGTGTATTACAATGTATGTAACTACACTCCCAGTACCTGGGATGCATATCAACTGTTCTCCGAAGGTAAACTATTCCTCACTGTAATTTCCCTTTTTGTTTGTTTCTTGTCTTGCTCTGGGATCCTTTGGCTAAGGTTGAAGATGCAAATCTCTTCAGAGTACATGCTGATCCCTCTGCCCTTGTTCAGGACAGTCACTAAGCACTGGAGACAGTGGTGCTTCTAGAGTGTCTCCTCCCCACTCTGGGCCCCTCCCTCCTGGAGAAGGAAGTGTGTAGTCTCCTCAATGTGCTGCAGGTGCTTGGACTTCGTATATGGGGATGGCTCTTTGATTTTCTCCTGGACTTTTAAAACATCATCCACTCACTTGACACAGATCTAGAAGCTTTCAAATGCTTTCTCCCTCTTGTAGATGGAAAGCTTCATTTCAAATAGTGTTCTTCCCTTTTGCCTTCTTTCTTTTATTCCCCCCAGCACAGCAAGCAAGAGAAAATAATCATATCTCCTGGCAGTCCTCTGCCAATTGAGATAAGACCACTGTTTTCTGGAGGTACATATGGCCATAAATCTACCACATTCTCTAGTAGCATAGTTGTTTTTTAAAATAAACTTTGCTCCTCTCATATTGCCTCTGCTGTTCTTTTAGATTTTGTAACTCTTCCTGCCACCTCACCTTTATTTTGGAAGCATTGTTAACTATAGAGACCACTGGAATTTCATGAAATAGCAGAAGATTTAATTTTTAGAATGTTCGCATACATTAACACTCTTTAATGCAGTAAGGAATAGAAAGGGCTAATTTCCTTTTTTTTTTATTTTGTTGGAAGAAAAATAAGGGCTTCTGTGTTGTGTTTGAGATCATTTCCATCTCCTTGTCCTTCTGTTCCTTCTAAAAGAGACATTGTCTGGGAAAGAAGCTTTGGGAGGGAGGCTGAAAATTCCTGCTGGGTTTATAAGTGTAACCCTTATCATAGGAAATTTTGGATCCTGTTAGTTTTTGTGCTGTCTTCTCCTTCCCTTCCTAGACTTACATGTGTGTCTACAGAGGTGGCTAGTTTTTTGTTTGTTGTTTTTTCCATTTTTTGATGTGTACCACTTCCTGAAATCTGGATTAGTTTCATAGAGAGTGGATGTTCCCAATTTTCTACTGCTCTGTCAGTAGTTCTGCCTCCCTGCACACTCCTTCCTGCTGTTTCCTCAGTCCTCCCAAGAAGCCCATCTTTTTAGTCCTCCATGAAAGCTCTCCAGCATTCACTACCAGATCCCGGGTTATAGGAAACACCTTGTATCAGTGAGAATCCAGAGATGTGGAACCTTTCTGGAAATTGGTTTAACAGTTCTCAGTAGTAAATGACAGTTTATGTCACTGACCTAAGTGTATTCTATCTTCCAAAAAGAGCCTGGGTGTTGGCCATTTTACTGCAGACCCGGTAGATGTGGGTTATGAATAAGCACACATTGAAAATGGGTCAAGCACTGAGAAGCCATGCCATGTAACTTTTCTCTGCTTTAACCCTGTGTCTTGCTAAGGATGGTTGAGGCTCCACCCCATTTCTGGCAAGCCCAGTCTTGGGCCAAGGTTACTTCTGAGTCATTTTGAGACACGGCATGTCTAACCACAGTCCTGTGGCTTGCGAGTTTTCTTGGTAAAGGCAGATAGGAAGAACTGTGCACAAAGACTAAACTCAAGTGCTTCCACTTAGAATTTTGTGATTTGAGGTATCACTGGAGTGAATTAATATACTCTTGTACTTATTTATCACTTAACTTTGAAGCTAAAGCTTTAAGCATATGACTGTCTAGTACAATCATATGACATAAACTTGGTTTCACTGTAACATCTATCTCCAAGCTAGTAAACTTAATATTTCCTTTCACACCTGTACTCAACCTGCAGAGCTTAAATGTGCTCCAAATATACAGTAGCAATGATGAAAATTGGTCTCACTGTTCATTTATTTAATGGCAGTGTACTTTACAAAATGTAACAGCTTGAGAAATAGTGATTGTGTAAGATGATGAAGTTAGGAGGAAGAGCAGGCCTCCCATCAGATGGTACAGACAGAGACAGTGATAAGCTGCTGAGAAAGGTGGATGGGGACATAGGTAGGCTTCCTTTCTGAATTTTGAATTGCTAAACAGTATCTGGTTTGTATTCCAAGGTGCATGTGTGCCCAACTTACACTGGAGACTGCCGAGTGGTTAATACTGGACTGGCCTGTGCTTACTTCAGTATGGGTATTCTCCAAGAAGCATGTATTCTATCTCTGAAACAATCCGATCTTGTCAAAACTACTTGATTTAGTTTCATTCTCAAAAGTCAGACATTTGAGAATTCTTTGATGTTCTAAGCTTCCTAGAGGTGTTTGTATTTTGTTTTAGCAAACACTAAAGAAAAATATGTATATTCTTGTCCTCAGATACACAGCCTAAAGCTAATCAAAGAGAAGAAATAACTTGCTATTGTCAGGTCTCATTGTAATTATTGAAGATTTAACCTAATAATGACTGAGCATCAACATGGATACATATTGGTTGTTTTGTGGTGTCCTTGGTGGTCTTTGGTTTGAAAGCCTTTGCAAAGAGATTACACTACAATAAGAGGCATTAAGCTGGCTGATACATTTGTGGGAAGCGAATTTTCAGTGAGTTGAGCTCTAGAACTATGAAGGCATTTTTTTAATGCCTGTCCCATTTTGAGCAGGGTTGCGTCGGGGTGGCATCCGAGGCTGATTGCTAGGTGGAACAATAAAATGCAAGAGCAGCAGCAGGAAGACCTTGGTAAGCTTCTATGCTACTGTCAGCTTGTCTACGTGCACAGGTTCGAAGATCAAAGCTCTCCTTTCAGCCTACTGCTGGGCTGATATAGTGATCACCAGCCTTTGCAATTCGCCTCTTCCAGCATGTTTAGTCTGACAAGGTGAAAGACTGCTCAGTTTTAGTTCTGTTTTGCTTTCTCAGGTAACTGTTGGAGTATTCCAAGTGCTATGCTCGTTGACAGATTTTGATGACCTAATTAGCTTCTGCTATATCATGACTTCAGAATACGGCTGGTTCCAATACTAAAATAGTTTCATGCTGTCCTTTGGAATTGTGTGGAATTTAAATTACCTAATCTTCTGCCTGTCTCCAATTACTTATTGACAGTGTAATTTTCCTTTTTGTCTGTTTGTACTTTTTCCATTTTCTGCATATAATTTCCATATAATATAAATTTACCCATTCCAAATCTTTTCTTTACTCTCCCTTTTCTCTCTCAGTACTGTTTCTTTTTAAAAAAAAAAATAAAAATGCTATCAACGTATTAAATCATTTCTCTCCCTTTAAAAAAAATAATTTTTAATTGGGCACGATGGTACACACCTATCATCCTAGGTACCCAGGACGCTGAACCAAAATTACCACAAAATGAAAGCCAGCCAGGACAACTTCGTGAAACATTGTCTCAAAATACAATTAAAAGAGGGCTCAGGATAAGTTCCATGATAAGAGAGTACTTGCCTACTATGCACAAGGCCCCAGGTTCAGTCTCTGATACAATTTCAAATTATAAATTATAAATAAATTATACATTTATTACATACTGTGAAAGAATACAAGTATACAAGAAAGGAGAAAGTTTTTGAAATCATTTCTGGCCCTGTGTATTATTAGTATTTCTGTCATTACTGTAGTCCTTTATGTAGCTTTTCCTTATGTAATTCCAATTGTACTATCTTTACAATTATTATTCTTATAATTAACAGTTAATACATGCTTTTCCGAGGTGGGGGGAGTACCAGGTGTCAAACTCAGGACCTTGCACTTGTAAGACAGACACAGTGTCACTGTGCTAAATGCCCAGCCTTGGTACATGCATTTTTGAATGATGGTTTTCTTATTGAATGATAGTTTTCTTATAGAATTGAAAACACCACTCTTCCAGACTACAACAGGCAGATTTCTAGTATGATTTCACTTGGTTGATTCCTTTTTTTTTTTTTTTGAGACAGGGTCTCGCTTTGTAGTTCAGGCTGGCCCTGAGCTCACTATGTACCCCAGGCAAACCTTGAACTCAGCAATCCTCCTGTCTGTTCCTCCCAAGTGCTGGGATTACAGGCGTGAGCCACCACGCCTGGCACTGTGGCCTGGAATATTGATTGCTGGTGGGCATGAGTCACCGCTCCAGCATTGTTGTGTGTGGTTACCGGGATTGAACTCAGGACCTTGCGCTTGTGAGGCAGGCACCAGAACCACTGAGCTAAATCTCCAGCCCTGTGATTTCATTTGGTCAATAGCAGGTTGTTTATTTCCTGAACAAACATTTCTAGAGAACCTGCCTTGTGTGAGCTAATATTAAATTTTTAGCATGCAGTGCTCCTGCACTTGCCTGTGGACATCATGACCTCATGCAAGCCAACAGATTACTCCCTTGTTCCCTGCATCCTCCCTGGATGGACAGGAGGAGCATGGTTGCCATGGAAGCACAGGAAGGGGCGGCAGCACTGCTAGGAGTGCTGATGCACAGGGGAAGCACTGTTTGAACCAAGCCTCAGAAGGAGGAGGAGTCTGCCAAGTAGGAAATGAGAGAGGAAGAGTTTGGCAGGTAGAGGGAAAAAAAGAAGGTGGAAACAGGTCGGGAAATAAAGTTAGGTGTGCACGTGAGCATGATCATATGGGTCAACTAGCCAAAGAGGAAGCCAGACGGGCAGGCTGTGGGTGGGGTTGTGGGCAGATTTTACTTTCCTTAAGATGTCCAGACTTTGTAAAGTGACTAGTGAAAGTCAGAAGTTTTAGTAGGCAGAATTATGAGACAGCCTTTTGGAAATGCTTGTCTCTCATGATACACATAGTGGGGTGTTCGGGAAAGAGAGAAGAAGAATGGAGATGGATTTCTAGTGCTGCTGAGTTATGTGGTCCCCTTTTTGGGGGAGCAGACATGATTCTGAATTCTTTATTTTTAGTCCTCACCACACTGAGTGGCAAGAATTGTACTTGGTTCACAGATGTAACATGCTTGTGTCTGGTAGGAACTAAGTGACAGAATTTGGTTTTTTGTTTTGTGGTTTTTGTTTTTCTTTTTTTTGAGATAGGATCTTGCTTTGTAGTTCAGGCTGGCCTTGAGCTCACTATGTAGCCCAGGCAAGCCTCAAACTCAGCAATCCTCCTGCCGCTGCCTCCTGAGTGCTGGGATTACAGGTGTGAGCCACCATGCCCAGCCAAGTGACAGAAGTTTTGAGAGTCTCTGTTCTTAGTATTTCACATGAGGGAGGGAGGCTTCGCTTTTGCATGGCCCTCTGAATTAAAAATAAGGGGGTCCGGGTCGGAGGGTTAGCTCAGTGGTTCTAGCCTTATAAGCGCAAGGTCCTGAGTTCCATCCCCGGTAACCACATACAATGCTGGGCTCACACCCACCAGCAATCAGTGCCACATACCACAGTGCCAGGCATGGTGGCTCATGCCTGTAATCCCAGCACTCAGGAGGCAGAGACAGGAGGATTGCTGAGTTCCAGGCTTGCCTGGGCTACATAGTGAGCTCAGAGCCAGCCTGAACTACAAAGCGAGACCCTGTCTCAAAAAAAAAGGGGGTCCGTGTTGGAGCAGGGAGCACTGTGTTTGCGAGACGCTGGGAAGGTATAAAAGGAAGTAGTGTGAAGAGGTCACCAGAGTCAGCTTTTGCTGAGGAATTTGGAACAACCTCCTCAGAGGTACGGATGTCTGAATCCTTATTCGTGACGCCAGTTGCAAGTAGGTCGGTTCTGCAGCTGCCCGGTCACAGCAGGCCCCATGGTTTCCCTTTAGAACCTGTGCTGTTCTGCTTGACAGCTCCCACTGGCTGCCATCTGCGTGCTTGTTCCTCCCATTGCTGGGCATCTCCCCTGAGCCGTGCTCCCAGCCCCTCACTGTTCGTGTTTTAGACCATTGAAGGATCACGGTGAATAATGACAACATTGGATTATGATAAATTCATAAATGCTTTAAAGTTAGTGACTAGAGCTCTTTCAGGAAAACATCAACTCATAAATGTAGTAGAAATGAAAAAAATTACCATTTTGCCACCTTTGTAGTAGTAATTCAAAAATCATAATTTATAATTATCATTAGATGATGG
Organism: Thryonomys swinderianus; assembly: GCA_004025085.1. Lineage (NCBI taxonomy): Eukaryota > Metazoa > Chordata > Mammalia > Rodentia > Thryonomyidae > Thryonomys > Thryonomys swinderianus. Next base: position 10,105 of record PVIC010038903.1, read on the forward strand.
TAAAGCCAGTATGTAAAAGGCTGGACACACTAATGCTTTAAATCATGAATTGCCTATTAATTATAAGGGACAAAGGTATGTATTTAGTGGAAAATGTACCAGATATCCCCATATCCAAGTGAATAACCCAGAGTGCTCGCTTCGGCAGCACATATACCAAGTGAATAAATCAGAAAGCACTTTGATGTCATTAAGTACTTCTTAATGTCACTGGGGAAGAAGAGATACATCCTCTCTGTAATATTTCTGCCAACTCTTAACTGAATTTTAACCTGAATTTAGACATACAAAACCAAGCTGGAGGAATATTTTCTAAAGAAACTAAATTGAGGGCATGGTGGCTCACACCCACTGGCAGTCAGTACCACACACCACAAATGCCGGGTTTGTGGCTCACACCTGTAATCCCAGCACTCGGGAGGCAGAGGCAGGAGGACTGCTGAGTTCGAGGTCAGTCTGGGCTACATAGTGAGCTCAGGGCCAGCCTGAACTACAATGGCAGACCCTGTCTCAAAAAAAAAAAAAAAGAAATTAAATTGAGCCCCCTCAAAACTAAATATTGCTGGGCATGGTGGCTCATGCCTGTAATCCCAGCACTCAGGAGGCAGAGACAGGCGAATTGCTGAGTTCCAGGCTTGTCTGGACTACATAGTGAGCTCAGAGCCAGCCTGAACTACAAAGCGAGACCCTGTCTCAAAAAAAAAAAAAAAATGTAAATATCCTGGAGGTGGAAGATAAGACTAAGAACCTGTAGTAGACTAAGAAAAAATCAGGTCATGACCGGAAACCTTAGTGTGTATCTCTGACTAGTTGGAATGCAGACCGAGGGATAACAGCCTGTTGGTACTGTTAAGTACTCTGACTGCGGACTGGCTGGTAGTGTGGTGGTACTGTATTGTTATATCTTGTGACTGGTTTTTGGAAGAGAATGTTCTTGTTTTTGTATATAATAATATAATGTATTCAATTTACTATCATAAGACCCTGAGGAAAAAGTAAGAAGGAAAAGAAAAAGCAAATGTGGCAAAATGCTGATAATTAACAAGCCAGTTACCTTACTAAAGTAAAATGTAGTTCATTTGCCATTATGATTTCTATTAGTATTACACCATTTTTTAGATGCAGAAAATTTCTAAATAAAAGCTGGGATGAATTATATTTTGGCAAGTCTCCCATCATGACCAAATAGGCTGAAGGAGCTTCTCAAGATGTAAATATAATTTTTAAAAAAGAAATCTTGCTTAATTGAAATATTGGATTTTGTACTTGTTTGTTTGTTTGGGTGGTTTGTTTTGTTTTGTTTGTGGTCCTGAGTTTGATCCAGGGCCTCTGCACTGCAAAGTGGGATTGCAGGCATGTGCTACTCACTACTCCTGGCAGAAATACTGGATTTTTAAAAATGTGATAAATAAGAACATGAGTAATAGCAATTCATAGCTGACCTAAAGTTTTGATGAAGCTTTTTGATAATTTTATTATTAGAGTCCATGAAAAAAAAATTTAAATTTTGCTAAAAGAGAAGCTGGTATTTTTTTTTCCTGCTTAAAAGTAGTCTCTCTCCCTTCCTCTCTCACCCTCTCTATTTTTCCCTCCCTCTCTCCCCCTCTCTCCTTCTGTCCCTCCATCTTTCTCTCCTTCTCTCCTTCTCTCCTCTCTTTCTCTTTCTTCCTTATAGTACAGGTCAGGGGCTTTTTATTCAGCTATATCCCCAACCCTTTTTATTTTTTATTTTGAGATATAATCTAACTACATCACTTTCTTGTCCAAACTGGATTCGAAATTGTACTCTTCCTTCTTCAGCCTCTTAAAGTGTTGGGGTTCCAGGCCTATGTCACTAGGCCGCTCCTTGAGAAGCTGGTATTTCATTGCTAAAAATTGCCGAGAAACCATCCACCCCTAAGAACAAGAGGTCTGCTTAATACGGAAAGAGATGAATACATCTGAAAATTAAAAAGTGTAGGGAACCAAATCCCACATAACCAAATGAAGGAAAGAGTCTTTAAATAGTTGTAAGAGCTGGAGAAGAGTACCTGGTGAAATCCTTGCTGCTTTCTGGCTGTGGTGGATGTGATACATCTTTCCTTAAGTGGAACAATTATCAGGTAGAGGGGGGTGTCAGAGGTGTCCCATCTCCAGGGCTGCACATTTGAGTAGATTCATTCCAGTTTCATTTGTTGGCTGGTAGGCATTGAGTTCTCACTTAAGGATTAGACCCCCAGAGTTAGACCTAACTTGGTAATGGTGCCTTAAATTTATAGAACAGTATTTTACCAATGACTTTTACACATATACTTTGGTGGATATGAGTTAGAAGTGAGAAAGTCTTGTCCTTTTTTTATTGCCCAACTAGGTAAGAGTTAAGGCAGGATAAATTATGGGGGGTGGGCTTTGAGCTGCTGCCTACCACTGTGAAATTTAAAGCATTGATCAGACTTTCAGGTTATCACTTTTCCAGTGGAGGCTTCAAGGTCAGACACATTAATTCTTAAGTATCTGTTAATGGTTAGGAAGACCACTGGAAGGCTGTAGAAATGGCATACTTGAGCTGTTTAAGGCCCTAGTCATTTGCTGGCCAGAAGTGAAAGGAGACTACAGTGTGTTTTGCACAGTTCCTAAAAGGGTGCTCACAGTATGTATTGGCGTGATCCCACCAATCTTCTTCCTGGCCTTGCCACTTGATTGCATAGCAGGTTTGATCTTTGGTCTAGGTTTTTAAGAAGCACCTTTATTTCCTATGGTAAATATATTCCATGAGTTAATGAACAAATGCATTTTAAAAATTCACTTTATTGGTACATTGTATATGTACATTATGATCACATTCAAAATTGTACCTGTACGGGACACATTTTGATTCTATTTTTCCTCTTTCCCCTGCCCTCCTTACAGTCTCCAGCCCTATATACATAAGCTTTTTTTCCTTTTCTTTTACTATCAAATATCTTCTTTCACTTATTTTCTTTCCCCTTTTACCCTTTTCCCTTATTCTTTTGCATGTTTTCTTCCTATTTCACATTACCTATCATACATTTTGTTGTTCATTTATACCTTCAATTTTTCATACTAGAGAAAAGATGGTATTTACATATCTGCATCCTATTTATTTCACTTATGTGTATGTTCTCAAATTATATCCATTTGAATATAAATGCCTCAAATTTATCTTTCTTTATGGCTGAGTAATAATAATCCACATCGTCCTTATCCAGTCTCCAGTTGATGGGCATTTGGGCTGTTTCCAAGATTTAACTATCACAAACTGAGCTGCTAACTATCACAAACATGGATTCACTTATGTCTCTGTGATATGATTCTTTTCATTCTTTCAAATATATACCTAGTAGGGGAATAGAGTCAAAAGGGACTTCAAGGCCTAGTTTTTAAGGAACCTCCACGTGGAACTCCACAGTGGTTGCACCAGTCTGCTTTCCTACCAACAGTGGAGAAGGGTTCCTATCTCTCCACAGCTCCACTAGCATTTGGTGTTGGTTGATTTCGTCATAGCAGATATTCTTTGTGGAGTGAGATGAAATCTCAGTGTTGTTTTCATCTGTATCTTTCAAATGATTAGCAGTGCTGAAAATTTCTCCATATGTTTCTTTAGCTGTCTTCATCTGAAAAATGTTTATTTCAAATACCTATTTTTGAACTGGTACTCTAAATTGGGGGGGCTGGGGTTTTTTTTTTTAAAGCTCTTTATGTATTCTAGATAGCAGTCCTTTGTCTGAGAAAAATTCTTTCCCACATTGTAGGTTCTCTTTTCACTGTCTTGGTTTCTCTTGCTGTGCAGAAGCTTTTTAGTAAAATGAGATCCTAGTTGTTGATTCCTTCTGCTAATTCCCATGCTGCTGAGGTTTTGTTCTTAAAATCTTTCCGTGTACCTCTCCAAGAGTTCTACCTAACCTATAGTCCATCGGGTTTAGTGTTTCTGTTATAATATTTAGGTCTCTAATCTACTCTGACTTTAGTTTGTTGTGTGTAGAAAGAGATAGATCTAGCTTTAATCTTTGGCAAGTTGAAGGCCAGTTTTTCTAGCACGATTTGTTAAAGAAGCTATCTTTCCTCCATTGAAGGTGTTTGACTTCTCTGTCAAAGACAAGATAGTCTAGTCTATCTGGATCTTCTGGTTTGTTCTACTGATCCTCAGTTCTGTTTCCTTGCTAGTACCATGTATAATCCTCAGTAAGATACTGACAAACAGAATACAGAGGATCGTGAAGAAAATCAGACACCCTGACCAAATTTGATTCATCCCAAGGATGCAAGGATAGTTCAGGCTACATAAATCAATAAATGTAGTATACTACAACAAGCTCAAGGACAAAAACCAAATAGTTATCCCAATACATGCAGAAAAAACATTCAACAAAATCTAACACCCATTCATGATTAAAACCCTACAGAAAATTGGAATAGATGGTCTTTATTTCAAACTGATAAAAGGTATTTATGAGAAACCAACAGCCAACATCTATTAAATGATCAAAAATCAAAACATTTCAATGCTAAGATCAGGAATGAAACAGAGATATCCCCTATCACCTTGCTATTAGCCATAGCAAGGAAAAGTTAAACTGTCATTATTTGCTGATAGCATGATGACTTGATCCTCTATATAGAAGATCCTAAAAACTCAGCCAATAGACTGCTAGACTTAATTGCCAGATTTAGTAGTGTAACTGGATACAAGGTTGACTCTAAAAAAAAGTAGTCTTTCTATACACAAACAACACATTCACTGAAAGAGAAATCAGGGGATCAATTCCTTTCTCAATAGCATCCAAAAAAATGAAGTATTAGGAATCAGTCTAACAAAGGAGGTAAAAGAGCTCTACTCTGAAAACTGCAGCACTCTGAAAAAGGAGACTGAAGAAGACATCAGGAACTGGAAATACATTCCTTGTTTCTGGGTAGGAAGACTGAATATCATCAAAATGGCATACGGACAAAACTACTATATAGATTCAATGCAATCCTAATCAAATCCCAATAGCATATTTCACAGAACTAGAAAAAATAATCCAAAAATTCATCTGGAACCAGAAGAGACATAGAATAGCAAAAACAATCCTAGGCAACAAGGACATGGCAAGGGAGTATCACAATGCCCAACTTGAAAATGTACTACAAAACCACTGTGATAAAAACAAATGCATTTTTTAAAGGGACATTTGGCAGTGGTGGTGCTGTAATGTGCATTGGTACTATACTTTTATTTCTGTAAGCTACCTGCTAAAGGAGAAGTTACTTATATGTACTGAGTTCCTAGTTTAACTACCTTTGTGAGGGATTGGCACTTCACAAAGTGGCAGTTTTGCAAATAGTATAATCTGATGTGATTTAGGTTTGTACCGTTAGATATTTTATCATTGCATGCACATGCCAGAGTGTCCCTGTTGGGAAGAACTACGACAGATAGGCTGCATGACATACTAGTCTGCTACTCCTGGACTGCTAACCTGTGAACATTTGACTGTACCAGATTTGGTAGATGACTGTAACAAGTGATAAGCATTTATATATCTAAACATAATCAGTTATTATAAAAGGAAAAAATGCTGTACCTATTTAAGGCATTTAGCCTGGTTGGAGCTGGCAGGACTGTGAAATGCGCTGATTGAGTTATGAGTGAATGGTGTAGGAATGTGAAGGTCTAGAACAGTACTGTATACTACTGTGCACTTAGAGACACTAATTTTTTTCTTTAAGTGACAAATTAACTTTAAATTACTATAAGGTAGCATAACTTCTAAAACTTTTAATTCATAATTGTGGGAAACGGGAAGGGAATGTAACTAGAACCTTTGCATTAAGTTCTATTCTCCTGTGAGTCTGATAGCACACAGTGAAATAATAAATAGGTAGAAATGAGGCTTAAAGAAGAAACTGAGCTTGGGCCTGATCCAGGCTACTCTGGGCAGCAAAAGACCCCTGACCTGAGCTTGCCACACCTTTTATTCCATACTTTCCAAAAGATGTAGAAGGGCATGGCAGATACCCGCAATAGTCCTACGGAAGTTATGTAGATGAAGATCCCACAGGGCAGGGCAGATACCAGCAGTAGTCTTAGAGAAGTTATATAGATCCTGGTACTGTTCTGCCTTGAAGAATCACAGTACGTGTGACTACTGGAGTCCCTGTTGCTATAGAGGTGAAGGCAAGAGTTAAGTCTCCAAGTCCATCTGCAAGCAGGAAAGCTCAGTCAGTCATAGTCTGATCGAACAATTATTTCTCCCAATAACATTTTTCCCAACACATAATAATAGTTTGTACAGGTAAGCTGCATTGTACATCTGTACAAAAATGTGTTATTTCTGATTAGGTATGGTGGCTCGCACATGTACTCTCAGTACTCTGTGAGGTTGAGATAGAAGAATCACAAGCAGAAGCCCAGGTTGGGCCATTTAGCAACTGAGCAAGACCCTGCCTCAAAACAATCTTTTTATTCCTTATGGGTTAGGGATATAGCTCAGCAGAAAGGCTCTGGGTCAGTGCCCATTAACACCCCTCCCCCCCAATTATACTTGTTCTACAAGCTGTTGTTTTTTAAATTTTTTTACTTTTTAAACATTTTAGTTAAAAACTAGGGCACAAATGCATCAGTACTGGCTATACAGGGTCAAGATCGTCAATGTCACCATCTCTACATCTTGTTTCACTGGCAGATCTTCAAGGGCAATAACATGCATGGTACAGCACCACTTTTTGGTACACCTCCTGAAGTATCCGCCTGAGGCTGCTTTTGGTTAGCTTTTCTTATAAGGAGGATTACTGTTCAGGCTTGTATCTAGATTTGTCCCCAAAGCCTCATGCAGTCTTAGATGGGGCTTTTTCAGAAGTGGCTAGATCTAGAGTGTGTGATGCTGCGATTCATTTATGGTGCAATGCTAAACTCAAAGCACCAAGATTAAGGTTGTCAGTGATACCTGCCCTAAGTAGTCTGGATAAGATAAAAGGGGAAGAAAGACATTGTTAAGGTCCCTTAGTGCTTTGTTATCTTTTGCCTGCCATGAACTGTTACTCTGTGATGCCGCCCTGCCTTGGTGCTAGAGAATTATATACTGAAACCTCTACAAACTAGGTGTTAAAAAACCTTTCCTCCGGGCCGGAGGGTTAGCTCAGTGGTTCCGGCGCCTGCTTCACAAGCGCAAGGTCCTGAGTTCGATCCCCGGTACCCACATATAATGCTGGGCGTGGAGACACGCCCACCAACAATCAACACCGCATACCACAATGCTGGACGTGGTGGCTCA
>PVIC010038904.1:0-17384 GCA_004025085.1 Thryonomys swinderianus
TTTTTTTTTTTTTTTTTTTTGAGACAGGGTCTTGTTTTGTAGTTCCGGCTGGCCCTGAGCTCACTATGCAGCCCAGCCAAACTTCAAACTCAGCAATCCTCCTGCCTCTGCCTCTGGAGTGCTGGGATGACAGGCGTGAGCCACCACACCTCGCACTGTGGTATGTGGTATTGATTGCTGGTGGGCGTGAGTCTCCACGCCCAGCATTGTACGTGGTTACCAGGATCGAACTCAGGACCTTGCACTTGCAAGGCAGGCGCCGGAACCACTGAGCTAAATCTCCGGCCCTGTTTGTTTAGTTTTTTGACACGGGATCTCACTTTGTAGTTCAGGCTGGCCCTGAACTCACTATGTAGCCCAGGCAAGGCTTGAACTCAGCAATCCTCCTGTCTCTGCCTCCCAGGTGTCGGGATTACAGGCGTGAGCCACCACGCCCAGCCTGACTCAATTCTTGTAAAGGAAGAGAAGTAGAATGGTGGCAATTGGGCTGGGGTGGTTGGTGCTGGGGCAATAAATACAAGAAAGGCTGATCATATGACATAGAATTTCAGTTAGATATGGGAAATAAGTTTAAGAGATCTATTGTATAACATGGTGACTTCTGTTAATAACAATATACTCCTGAAAACCCAAAGAGAGGGCTGGGGATTTAGCTCAGTGGTTCCAGCGCCTGCCTAGTAAGGTCCTGAGTTCAACCCCAGTAACCACATACAACAATACTTGGCGTGGTGACTCACACCCACCAGCAATCAGTACTACAGTACTACCACAGTGCCAGGTGTGGTGGCTCACGCCTGTCATCCTAGCGCTCAGGAGGCAGAGGCAGGAGAATTGTTGAGTTTGAGGCTTGCTTGGACTACATACATAGTGAGGTCAGGGCCAGCCTAAACTACAAAGTGAGACCCTGTCTCAAAAACAAAAACACTAAGAGAATGGATGATATGTGTGTGTATATATATTGAAAACATGTATACAATAAATACATACAATTTTATCTGTGATGTTATAATGGAAATAAAACATATGGTGAGCATGTAACAATAAGTAAACAAAATTGTAAAATTTTTAGGAAAACCCACAGCAGAAAATTCATGGGACTTGCAAGGGGAGAAAGAGTTCTAAGATTTGACATCAAAGTCATACTATAAAGGAAGCACTGATAAATTGAACCTCATCAAAATTAAAAACCTGTGCACTGTGAAAGATCCTTTGAATTAAATGAAACAAGCTAAAGAGTGGGAGAAAATATTTATAAACTACCTGACTAAGATCTCATATCTAGAATATAAATTATTCAAAACTCAATAGTAAAAAGAGATGCAATTCAATTAGAAGAATAGATATGATTAGACATTTTAGTCAAGAGGATATACAGATGGCAAATAAACACATGAAAAGAAGTTTGGCTTAATTAACTGAATTCAACAGCTTAGGCTGCTTTAACAAAATACTGCACACTGGGTGTCTTAAACAGTAGACATTTATTTTCATAGAGCTCTGGAGGCTGGAGGGCCAGGTTCAAAGTATCAGCAGTGTTGGTTTTATTCTGAAGCCCACCTCCTGCCTCTTCACAGACCATTGATTTTATTGGTACATTTTATATATACATTATGGTCACATCCAACATTGAGAGTTTGTACCAGTACATGACGCATCTTGATTCTCATTTTTTCCTATTCCGCTGCCCTCCCTACAAATCCTTGCTCCCCAAGCAGGCCTTGAATTCACTGTGTATTCCAGGCTGGCCTCAAACTCATGGTGATCCTCCTGCCTCAGCTTCCCAAGTGCTGGGATTACAGACATGTGCCAATGTGCCCAGCTTCAGAATTTTGAATTTTTGTCTGCTCAAGTTAGAACAGGAACTTAATGTTGAAAACTAGATGCTGGAAGCACAGAACTTTTGGGCAGAAAAGACCGTTCCTCACAGATATACACTAAGGGAAGTTATGGCAATTCTTTTCTTTTTTAAAGATAAGGTTATGTCCAAAAATAAATCCATTGGTTTCAACAAAGGTAAGTATTTTTAGTAAATAGTATTGGGAAAATTGCATATTCACGCACAAAAGAATAAATTGAGCTGGGCGTGGTGGCTCACGCCTGTAATCCCAGCACTCGGGAGGCAGAGACAGGAGGATTGCTGAGTTCGCGGCGGCTTGCCTGGGCACCATAGTGAGCTCAGGGCCAGCCTGAACTACAAAGCGAGACCCTGTCTCAAAAAAAAAAAAAAAAAAAAAAAGAGAATAAATTGAGCCAAGCATGGTGGTGGATACCCAACATTCCAGCACTTTGGGAAGCTGAGGCAGGAGGATAGCAAGTTCAGCCACTGTTTAAGTAATTTAGTGACTTAGCAAGACCTTGCTTCAAATTAAAAAAACAAAAGATCTGGAAATGTAGCCTTGGATTCAATCCCCAGTACCACGACCAAAAATGAAAAAACAAAAACAAAAACAAAACCAGCCAATTAAGCAACCAAACAAACAATAAAAACAAAAAAGCAGAAATTGGGTCTTTATCTCACACTATTAAGAAAAGAGCCTCAAAAGGGATAAAAGACTTAAGTGTAAGATTGGAAATTATAAGGCCACTAAATGAAAATGTAGGGGAAAACTCCATGAAGTTGGTCTAGACAATCATTTCTTGGATATGAACCCAAAAGTGCAGGCAACAAAAGCAAAAATATACACACGGGACTACATGAAACTGAAAACTTATGCATAGCAAAGGATACAACTAATAGAATGAAGAAACGATCCATGGATTAAGAAAAATATTTGAAAACTATTTACCTGAAAAGGAGCAAATGTCCAGAATATATAGAATAAGAACTCAAAAACTCATTAGGAAGACAACAATCTGTTTAAAAAATGAGTGTCTTGCTGAGTTCGCGGCGGCTTGCCTGGGCACCATAGTGAGCTCAGGGCCAGCCTGAACTACAAAGTGAGACCCTGTCTCAAAAGCAAAAAAAAAAAAAGAGTGTCTGCATCCATTTGGGCTGCTACAGCAAAGTAATACCTTAGACTGGATGATTTACAAATGAAAGAAATTTATTGCGCATTGTTCTGGATGCTTGGAAGTCCAAGACCAAGGTGCAAGCAGATTCTGAACCTGGCGAGGCTTCACGTTCTGTTTCTTAGATAGTAACCTCGTGCTGAGTGCTCAAATGCAGTAGCAGAAAGTTAAACAAGTCTCCTTAAGCCTCTTGTATAAAGTTACTATATGGGAAGTTTGAGCACAGCCTGGGTTACTTTGTGATTTAGCAAAAACGTGCCTCAAAATGAAAAAAAAAAAAAAAGGCTGAGTATATAGCGCAATGTGAAGGGCCTGGATTGAGTCCCCTGTATCCTGACTCTCCACATGATCTAATCAGCTCCTAATCCACATCTTTATGGTATTGCATTGGAAATCAGGTTTCAACATATAAATGTGACCAGGCGGTATACAAACATTTCAGACCACAGCAATGGGTAAGGGACATAAAGAGATATTTCTTTAAAAATGCATACATAAATGCTTAACACAATGAAAAGGTGTTCAAGAAAGTAATCAGCTGTAAAATACAAATTAAAAATACAATGAGATATTGTGAAATTGGTGGTTATGAAAAAAGGTTAAAAATAACAAATCTTGACAAGGATGTGGAGAAAAGGGAACACTCATTCAGTTGGTGGGGATGTAAGTTAGTACAGTCAAGGAAAACAGCATAGTGGTTGTTAAAAGCCCCCCCAAAACAAACACACAAACAAAACCACTACATTAGAAATGCTGTACAATTCTGTAATCTCACTTTGGTGGTTACCCAAGTACCTAAGATTAGAATTGCTCTACAAGAGTTTTAGTTCTCTGGTATGAGACACTGAAGATGCTAATGAATTCTAGAAGATATGATGGATATTGTGAAAGAAAATATTCAAAGGGAAATGTGGTGGAGGGTGAGTAATGAGGGGTAAAGAAAAAATGTGATGGTAATTAAAAAAGAGAAATAAAGCTTTTATATTTAGGGAGTGGGGGTTGTGGGGTGGGTAGGGGAATGGGAAAAATGAGAATTAAATCGTGTCATATACTGGTACAAATCCCCCCCAAACCCCAAACAAACAAACAACCAAACAAGAACTGCTCTATAATCCAGAAATTTCACTGTTGATTATGTACCCAAAAGAAGTGAAATCACAATGTCAAAGACATGTGCACTCTCGTTTTCACTGCAGTGTTATTTACAAGGAGGTACAAACTTTTCCACAGCCAGGATATGCAAGCAACCTAGGTGCCCCTTAGCTGATGAAAGGATAAAGAACAAGTGATGCATATATACAACGGACTACTTACTATTCAGCCATATTGAAAAGGTAATTGTGTCATTAGTGAGAACACGGAAGAACCCAGAGGACGTTATCCTAAGTGAAACTGTCAGACACAAACAAGTACTGAAAGATCTTACTTGTACAGTCCCAAAGGCAAACTCAAATAAGTTGAGATAGAACGGTTTGTGGTTTTCCTAAAGATTCCTAAGGTTAAAGAAGAGGAAGCTCCCATCAAGACGCACTTGGGGCTGGGGGTGTGTGAGTGGGGAGGAAGTGTGGAGAGAAGTGAGTCAAAGAGTACAAACTCAGTTAAACAGAAAGAGTGTCTCACTGACCTACTGTGCAGCATGATGACCACTCCTAACTTTATGTATTTCAAAATTGCTAAAAGTATATTATAAATGTTCTTAGAGCAAAAATAAATGTTTGAAGTGATGTTACCAGCATGAGTCAGCAGGCGCCAGAAGCACTGAGTGAAATCTCTGTTCTGGCCATGTTGTATACAAACAGTATACGAAAACATTACATTGTACCCCATAGAGGCACATAATTATTGTCAATTAAAATAATTTTTCCCCTATTGAAAGTTCCTAAAGGAAAAAAAAAAGTGCAGAGAAGACTGAAGGGAGGAAGAATAGAGAATTCTGGATGCGAATTTCAACCCTGTCATAGTTTCTAAATGTTTTTTGTTACTTTACAAATTAATGATCAGACAAAAAACGGTATTTGGATTTTAATCACTTTCTTCTAAGTGAGTCAGTGTGTTCACTCAGGTCTTGGGTTAGAAGAGAAACAATTACCATGGGCCTCTGAGAATTACTAGTCTAAATAGAAAGAAGCAATAGCTAACTTCAGCTTTTAAGTGCAGTCATGTGAAGAAATTCCTCCGGGAGTGGTGAGCAAGGAAATGAGCAAATCTCACTAGTCAGACTGAGATGGTTAGGATACCATTAATTGGTAACTAGGGGAAAAACTATTAACTCTGTAGTTCCCAGAAATTACAGGACATGAAAAAATCCAATTCTCTGGGGTGGAGGAGAACAAGACATTTCTTATAGATTGATCTTTTTTTTTTTTCCTTTTCCTTTTCTAACTAGCTTGAAAACACGTTACTTTTTTAGTTTATGCGCTGCCGAAGCGAGCATGAAAACGTTACTTTTCATAAAATACATTAAACAAATGAATTAGAGATAAAATTTGAAATACATGCATGCAATGAAATGATGAGAGATTTTATTCATTGGAATTTTAAGGTAGCCTGAAAAAGATGTACATAGCCCCAGGGGGCTTCTCAACAGAACCTAGAAGGGAAAGAAGTTCATTTTGTATTTATTTTTTTGAGACAGGGTCTCACTTTGTAGCTCAGGCTGGCCCTGAATTCACTTTATAGCCGAGGAAAGCCTCGAACTCAGCAATCCTCCTGCCTCTGCCTCCTGAGTGCTGGGATGACAGACGTGAATCACCACACCCAATATTATATGTGGTTTCCGGGGATCAAACCAGGGACCTTGCACTTGCTAGGCAGGCGCCAGAAGCACTGAGTGAAATCTCTGGCCTGGCCATGTACTTGTTGATGTGAACTTTCTCTTCTGTAGCTTCACAAATCTTGAGCAAAAAATATTTAAAAATTCACCATTTGCTCAGTGTGCTTTGATTTCTTTTAGGGGATGTGGTGTGGTAGAGGTTTTGGCTAAGTGCTTATTAGAGGTCTCATAAAACCTGTTAGCATTAAGAAACCATGATTCTGGGCTGGAGATTTAGCTCAGAGATTCCGGTGCCTGCCTCACAAGCACAAGGTCCTGAGTTCAATCCCAGTAACCACATACAATGCTAAGCATGCTGACTCAAGCCCACCAGCAATCAATACCACATACCACAGTGCCAGGCATGGTGGCTCATGCCTGTCATCCCAGTACTCGGGAGGCAGAGACAGGAGGATTGTTGTGAGTTTGAGGCTTGCCTGGGCTACATAGTGAGCTCAGGGCCAGCCTGAACTACAAAGCAAGACCCTGTCTCAGAAACAAACAAACAAACAACAACAACAAAAAACAATGATTCTGAGAAACAACACAGAGACGGGATCACTCCTGTCCTGCCGTAAACTGTTTCCTCCTTAAATGAGAGTGGCTTCTATTTTGCGAAACTGATGCCTGACTAACAAAAGATGTGGTGGGACACAACAGCCCTTGAAGAGAAAGGATTCATTTGACAATCCATTTTAATCTGAAAGCAGTGATCACGATTCTGTTAGTGTTGCAAGACAGGACGCTGGCAATCCATGACACACAAGGGCTAATCAGCCAAACTACCATCCACGGGTGTCTGTAAAGAAGTGACTACTGAAGCAAAGCCACATGGGTTAGGTAGTTGTACTAGATTATTTTGGCATTAGTATTGAATCTAACTACTGTGAAGGAGATTAACTTCTAACTATTCAGCTTAAAAAAAGGAAATGATAGTCACAGGATTTAAAATACGAGCCAAAGAAATAGATTGTGAATTGTTATTTTTTTAAGAAGGGAAGTCTGAGTGTGTTGTCCAGGCTGACTGAATTACTGGGCTTGAGTGATCCTCTTGCCTCAGCCTCCCAAGTACTTAGAACTTCAGGCATGCACTGCAGTGCCACCTTTTATTTCTTCTTGATATTCAGTGCACATTGTAGAGAATTAGTCATTCTGATTCTATAGATTAAAATACACATTGAATTTGCAGTCTTATTGGATCATTTTTGTGGAAGTAAAAGGATAGTTAATTAAGGTACACATCAAGGATAGAAATGGGAGCCGAGTACGGTGTTGCAGTCCTGTAATCTCAGGTTTGAGGCCAATCTGGGCAACTTACTGAGTCAGACCAGGCCTCAAAACATACAAGGGCTCTTGATGTCGCTCCATGTTCACTGGCTTCAATTCCCAGTACCACATACATATATAAGTGAATGAATGAATGAATGGAGGGCACTCTGGGCAGACACAGATGATACTAAGTACTTCACCAGTGAGCCTTCCTTCCCAGCAGAAGCAGCCCATTTGCTATGGCTTTCACACCTTGCTTGAATACACTGAAATTATTTTCAGGGGAATGTTAACTCGTGTGCCACCCCCCCACTTACTGCATCCAGACAAAATATCTATAGTCAGATGAGAGATGTAAGAGTATTCTCCACGGATACAAATATAAATTCTAAATTGGAAGGAGATAAGAATCGCATGATTTATGCCAGAAATCTGGAGAGTATGTGTGAGAAAGTCCTGAGGACACCATACCACGGAGGAAGACAGTGTTAGCTTGGACTAAATCTATCGAACTGAGATTCTAGATTTCACTGCTGACTTGCCTAACTGGAAGTGGTTCAGTGACTCAGAGAGTTGACTGAAGCCAAAGCTCAAAATTAGCTCGTATTAAATGCAGCTGAGGCGGGAACTATTCCTTGGTATGATGTAGAAGAAATCCTCCAAAGACTTAAGGAGACAGGAGCACTGGGGTGTACTTGTGACACACAGCCCGCTTATCTGCTTCCTAACCATGTCCCCAGTACACCTAAGAGAATACCTTTTTCTCCCAAGGCTCTGAAATAACATTAATGACAGAAGTAGTAGCATTCTGAAAACATCCTACTATCCTACCAGTGCCTGCCATTACAAGAATTCACTTTTTAAAAAAGGAGAATACTGGGAACCTAGAATGGTGATGGCTAAGTGGGAACATATAACGACCGGAGGTGGGTAATATGACAGGAGTGTGGCCAGAAATGTACCCTGCACATTTTGACCTACAAAGAACCTTGGTAGTGGCTGAATATTTTTTAGATCCTTTAGAACAAAATGAGTGAGCAGCACATTAAACTGTATTTGATTTGAATAGCCAAGATACTTTGATACTTCTGACTGGAGAACTAAGACTTTGAGTAATCACAATGTAGATTTATGGTCACTCACAGTTTAATATTGAATTCATCTCAGTGGGTCCATGAATCTGAAAATATATTATCTGGTCACTTCTTAGCTCATGAATGCATAATTGAAATAGCTACAATCAGCAACTGAGAGATACACCAAGATATATTGGCCCTGCCGGGCGTGATGGCTCACCCCTGTAATCCCAGCACTCGGGAGGCAGAGACAGGAGGATTGCTGAGTTCGAGGCCTGCCTGGGCTACATAGTGAGCTCAGGGCCAGCCTGAACTACAAAGTGAGACCCTGCCTAATATATATATATATATATATATATATATATATATATATATATATATATATATATATATATATATTGGCTCTGACTAGTGTAGTAAGGGCTATTTATAGTAGGAAAGGTTAGGTAGAATTTACTGGATCTATATCCGTGGAGAAATCATAGAAATAAATGGACATCCAAGATCTAAAGAACACATGTGTATATGGAAGTTAGGGGTGATTTCTATCATGTCTTCAATTAACTTACGTATTTAGCTTGTGCAAAAAGGTAGGCAAGTCTTAGAGAAGGACAGTCCATTACCAAAACTTAATCATCAATCCCAAATAGGACTTTTAAAGGCTAAATGGATCATAAGAGACTGCAGGAACAATGGAAAAATCAGGATCTTAAAAAGAGGCATTAAGAAAATACATTGTGTTCAAAGGAAGACACGAATTAGGAACTAGCAAATCTATTTCTCAGTGGGATGGGGCAAGTTGCAGCTCTGGTGACAGAAATGAAAACCAGAGCACTGTAGCATGAGCTATAGGCTTCTTCCCGTGACTATATGCCTAGGAATGTAGCTACTGAAACACAGCCTTGCTGAGGGAACCAGCCCTCCAGAGCCTCCAGGATCACGTGTGTCAGTCTGCTTTAGGCCAAACAGATTCTAGCTAATCAAAGCAAAAGATTTTACTGGCTAGTTTTGCTCACAGAACTCAAAATTTCTTCCCAAAAAGGGGGAGTAATCGCTGGGCATTCAAAAGCAGTGTACTCCTACCCCAGAAGCAGTGTTGATGAGAAGATGCTACAATTTCCAGCAAAATGTACCGCATTCTCTTCCTTCTGGCTGCAGAAATTACAGATACAAGAGTCTGATGAACTATTCCTTCATCACGTGACTGTGAGGGGCCGGCTTGGTGGGAAAGCAAACGTGTAAGATTTCTTTTTTCTAAGTGAACCAGAACCTATCAGTGGTTGCTTAGGGCCAGGCAGAGTGTCTAAGGCTGGCATGAGGGAGTTCTTTTAGAGTGATGAGCCACTCTGCATTCTAATTGTGATGGTGAAAGCTATACCTGCGCTTAAAGTGTAAACGAAAAAGTTAATTTATGACTAGGAAAAAGCTCCATACTTTCAATCTCATGACCTGTTGTAGAAATGAGGATTACGATAGCCTTTTAGTTTCTCCCTGTTTCTTTTAGGTATGTATTTATGTATCAAAATCACTTCCTTCCCCACATACCCTCTACTGTTTTTTTTTAATAAAGTCAGGCGATGACAATTTACTGCATAATTTAATTCAGACACAGGATATCAAGTAGGGATTGAAAATGCATCAGGCGCGGTGAACAACAGCTGTGGGGAGATTCACATTACTGACAGAAACTTGGATTTCGCTTAGGAGACCCTGGCGTGCCTTGTTTGCAGGAGGGGATTTGTGTTAGGGCAGCAGGAGTACACCCATGTTGCCATTAGCTATTATTTAGAAGAGAAGGGTGTACTGCAAGGAGACTATTTGTGGTAGGTAGACTCTAAGATTAGGGAATACCATGCCCCATGATTCCTGTCCCGATATTCAAGCCTTTCTGTAATTGTCTCTATTTGGTTGTGGGCAGGACCTATTAGTTGCTTTAAAAAAAAAAAACAACAGAACTTGGTGAGGGACTGAGGTGCAAGTACTGTGATGTTATTTTATATAAGACACTCTTGCTGGCAGACTCACTCTAGATTCTCCTTGCTGGGTTCATGAGGTGAACACTCGGGAGAATCTCACAAAGCAAAGAACTGTGGGTAATGTGCAGAAGCTAAGGGCAGTGCTAAGAACCAAGGGACACTTTGAGGAGGTGAGAGCAGCCTTCAATCAACTATCAGGAAAGAGCTGGTGCCTCTAAACCTATAATTATAAGGAGATGAATTTCTCTTGAATGAGCCTGGAACAAGTTGAGTTTCTACATGGGAACCAGCCTGGTTGACATGTTGGTTGGAGCCTTGTGAAACCGTAGCCAAAGGACTTAGCTGAGACTTTAGTCTCGACCCACAGAAATGGTAAGATAGTATGTATTGTGCTAATTCTGTAGACAACAATCAATACCCCCACAGAGAAGGGTCAGTGCTCATTCGACCCCCTTACTGTGCTTTCTTATAGTGCAGAGGCTAAAGAGGGTAAAACTACATTTCTAGTTCCTTTGCAACTATGATTCTGGGTTTATTCTAGGCCACTGATGGGAAACATTTTAGACAGGAGTGCCCAAACTGCAAACCAAAACCCACTTATTTATCGGAAAGTGCCAACATTGTGATTAAACTGGAATACTGAAGTTTTAGTTTAGAAATAACAAATCATACATTGACATCTTTTACCTTAAAAACAATTTTTAACAGAACTTTGAATGATACAAAAAGTTTTTTTTATGAAAAGCTGAAAGTTTGCATTTGGTATGCTCTTGTACAATTAATATGCTCTTTGTTGTTGACAGTTGATCAAACCTTGTCTGGGGCGACTAGGCTCACGTGCCTACAGAGAGGGCCCTGCCTCTGCATGCCCACTGTGGCCTGCGAGCCACAAGTTCACCACTGCTGTGGGCCAATGAGATTAGTACATGTGAGACTTTATGGTTCCGCCACCTCTGTTGGCAAACACGGATATGAAGACGTCTGGCTGTCCTGCGGGGACGCGGTCATGAGCGTGGGAGTGCCGGGAGGCAGGCAGCGTGGACACCGCAGGTGAGAAGGGGTTTCAGAGGCAGCAGCAGTCTCGATGGCTTTTCCTTCTCATAGAAAGAAGCGTCAGTGTCCCAGTCTGAGAAAAGTTACCAACTCCTCGGGTGACCTGGGGGTGGTGCCCTCTGGGATGTGTTCTTGAAAACTCAATTCAGATCGTCCTGACAATTATGTACGCAATTTAATACCAAGTATAAATCTTTTCCTACCGAATCTAATTAAGTGTAAATTCTGTTCCCCAACTGAAACAGAAGGAAAATCCCCAAGTGGTATCTGACTTATGTGTAAATAAAATACAACATAGTAAATAATACCAATCTCTTTAACAAACCATTTTCATGTTTAATATAAGAGACAAAAATATTTATTTTTATAAAGAGAAATAAAACAAATTTATTACATTTACTGTATAAGGTATAAATGTACTGGTTCAATATGATGCAACTACATAAGACTTTTAATATTTAGAACAGCTCATTTGCTTAACAACATAGCAGCTATAAAACTATATATTCAGCTTGTTTCTCCTGCACCCTCAGAAAATAAACTTTTCTTTTTAACTTGTCTCTATAATCTTTTTGCAATTCAAAAATCTCTTTAAGTATTCAATTTTAATTAATCTACGTTAAAACACAATACTTTGTAATCTTCACCATTTTAAAATAATATAAAATATTAATATAAGCTCTCAAAAAGTATTCTTTGTAAATTTGACTGACAAAATATTCAACAAAGTGTGTACACTGTGTATAAGCATTGACTGTGTCTATCTAGAGCTACTATAGCATAATTTAACAATCGTTATGTAACAGCGATGTATAATAACTTTAATACAAACTATTAACCAAGCTTTTAAAATTTGGATGTATCTCAACAATCATTTCCAAATAAAGGCATAGATCTTGCCAACTATCTCTTTAAGTGGTAATTTCCTTGAAAAGACAAAGTGATCAAATTATAAAGATACCGCTAGTAAAAGGTTTGGCCAAACCCAATGTATGAATTTTCAAAGGCTCAACTTGAAAATTCTTTAACTTTTCTGAAGATGACATTTTATACAGTGACAAGCATCTCTGTATTAGGCTTTGTTCACAGAGGACCCTTGCCCAAGGCTCACGATACCAACTCCTGTGCAGAAAAGATGACTTTCCTGGGTCACTCAGGAGGTCTGCCTTTCAGTTTTAATATCTAGAAAACTCAAAGGACTCAATACCGAAGTCTTTTGTGAAGAAAGAAATGCCAGTGGATGATTTCTATCCCATTTCCTAATTTAATTATTAGAATGCTCTTCTCAGAAATAGGACAGAAGAGTGGATAAGTGCAATTTGATTCATTTTTTTAAAGTGCCAACAAACCCCATTATGTCTCAAATGGACGGTCATGGTGTCATGGTAAGCAGCATAAAGTACATAGAAATTACGTATTTAAATCAGTAAAAACTTTTTAGATGCTGGCAATTCTACATATTACATCAGCAAGCATCACGTGTAAGTATACTTTATGTGTTTGCTAGACTAATATAACAATTCAGTTTAAATGTAGCTATCTATTCTTACTATCTAATGTAAGTTAAATCATAACTGAGAAAATCCAAAATTTAGAACTACTGAGACAAATCATAACATATAAGACAATCCATAAACTGTAATGGTCTGAAGAATTTCTAGTAATTTTTCAGTCTAATGAGAGACCTGCAGAATTAAATGTTTCTTAAACTCTTCCAATTTAAATTCAGGTCCAGTATTTTTTTCCCTTTCTATCAGATGCCTACGGGTTAGTGTTTGTGATTTGCTCTTAAGAGTAAAAGAGACAGCAGCATGAGTCAGCAGCTTCTAAACTCTTCAGGTGGAAAGAATGTACTAGTTACTAACAAATCATCTATTACTGGAGTGAATAAAATTGAATTTAAAATGTTAGATAACCTGAAAATGAGGGCCCTAAATGGTAATCTCCTAGATAAGGGTATAGATTTAGGAGCCAAATTTTCTAAAGCATTCTAATAAGACTGAGGCAGTTTAGAAAATAAGGTCTACCGATAGAACATAACAGCATCACTGATAAGCTAACACGACATTTTCAAAATCATTAGTAATCACATAAATAGCACAAATTAATAATTTGCTTACTAACAATGGTACCGGGGTGCCCCCTGGTGGTTGCATTGAATATCCTCCCTAGAATACTGCATATCTTCTGAAACAGAATACAGTAAAACCATGGTTTGTGAGAATAATTCATTCCACTTGTAATACAAAGCATCTGTATATAAAAGCAGTGCATAGGTTTCGGTCATGTGATGTTCATTACGCTCATACTGCTTGTACTGCAAGACACTGCTCGTTTATCAAGTTAAAATTACTTAGAAATATTAGTTTGTCTTGTGGAACACTTGAAAACCAAATTACTCGCAATTCAAGGTTTGACTGCATTTGTACTTGAGACTATCAAACTTTGAGATCATCACACACAGCTGTACATCTGAATATCTTTCTCCTTTTCTCCTTTAAGAATATTGTTAGCAAGATAATTCACTGAGCCCTACTACCAGGAATAAAGTTGAAGGCTACAGAAATCTTGGTAAACTTGTCTTTGATACCAATTCCTGTTAAGAAATTTACATTTTGGTTCTAGATCTTAACTGAGAAGCTTTTGCATTTTCTAGCTTGGCTTTTAAATCTATGGGTTTCTCAAAAAACCTTACCACAGCTGGTTCATTCAACAGAGAGGCAAGAATCTGTTCAAATGCAAATGACCACTGAGGTTCCTCCCTAAGAGAGGAAGAATCTTTCTCCAAGTGACTGGCTGGTTTCCTTTCATTGGGTCTGCCAGAAGCACAGCCTATTCCAGGGACTGCTTTGGCTGATGATGTAGGACTATGTAGTTTCCTTCCAACTTCTTCCATTCTGAGCAAAAGGCTAGTTACAACAGCAATGGCTTGATACAGTGCTTCTTCTTCAGGATCCTCATGAAATAAATTACAGAGGGTCTTTGAAAACTGAATAAATTGTGACTAGAAGACACAAGTTAGAAATACAACATTTTAATATTATATTGATAAATATGGAGAGAACTTAAAAGCAGGCAAACTCCTTTATGAAATTTATAGTGTATAACCTTCATTTTAGAACTGATGATTAATGCCCAAATAAATCTTGGTTCTAGAAAGATGACTATGAATCACAGAAAAGCATTACATTTAAGGCTTCTTGATTATTGTCTACAGTAATCATATCCATACTAATTCCTGAACAGTTGGCCATATTAGTTCATGTTAGGTGGCCCTGTTCTTCACTGGAATGTTTCTGGTACCAATGATTACATTCCTTGTAGGAAGCTGTTATACATACATAAAACATCTTACTTTCAATGAGGCAAAATATTGTATTTCCTTACATGTAAATTATTAATTCACTAACCAATCTTAACAAAAGGATTGAGATGTGGGTAAAAATGAGAATTAACTTGTGTCATATACTGGTACAAATTCCCCAATGTTGTGTGATATTGTGAGCTGTATATAAAATGTACCAATAAAGAATTTGATTACAGAAAGAAAATAAAAGAGCATGTATAAAGGGGGGAGGAGGGGGGAGTGGGTAGGGATATGGGTAAAAATGGGAATTAACTTGTGGCATATACTGGTGCAAATTTCCCAATGTTATATGTGATTTTGAGATGTATATAAATTGTACCAATAAAGAATTCAATTAAAAAAGAATTTGATTAAAAAAAAGGATTGAGAACAAGTTCCATTTGATTTCTTCAAAGGGCTAAGGTAGACTGCTTAGCTAAGATGACAAATTTAGGGTATAATGATTTATGAGATTTATCTAGTAGCACAAAGTAGCTCTAAGAAACTCATGTGGACATGTTTCTTTCTTGAAGGACCGAGTGGGGAAAAAGTGGGGGGGAACTAGTTGGTCTCTAAGTTGCCCCTAAATAATCCAAAGATAGTCCTAGAAAATATTTTTAAATTAAAAAAAATTTCAACATGAGACCCATTTAAATCAGTCATCCAATCAGAAAAGTTTAACAAAAAGCAAATACAAAGAATATGCTTCATAAAAATATGTTACTACTAACTCATTTATAGTACTTTTAGAACAAATATCCCATATTTACTCATTTTAAAAAGCACTTAATCTGGGCCAGAGATTTAGCTCAGTGGTTCCTGCGCCTGCCTAGCAAGCACAAGGTCCCTGGTTCAATCCACGGTAACCACATACAATATTGGGCGTGGTGGCTCATGCCCACCAGCAAACAGTACCACATACCACAATGCCAGGTATGATGGCTCATGCCTGTAATCCCAGCACTTGGGAGGCAGAGGCAGGAGGACTGCTGAGTTTGAGGCTTGCCTGAACTACAAAGCCAGAACTTGTCTCAAAAAAAAAAAAAAGTACTTGATCTACTGCCAAGTTATGCAGTCCACTGAGAAATACTAAGTTATGTAATAGTTCTTATTTGGATAAAGCTCTGGATATCCTCAGTATTTAATGTCAACCAGATTTTAATTTTAGAAATATAAGAACATATTCTGGTGGGACAGTGCATAAGAAAAACATGACTTATAATTGCACCAGTAGTTATTAGCACTGCCTGTATATGTTCCAAAGAACATGAGGAACCAAAGCGTTATCTATTTTAGTATTTTCTTATGCCTAGTAAGTAATAATGGAGTTGGCATCCAGTAGGCATTAAAAAATTATTTACTGGATAAAAGGACATTTTCAACAATGGTGGAAATGTTCTATACACATTTTTTTTTTTTTTTTTTTAGACAGAGTCTCACTTTGTAGATCAGGCTGGCCCTGAGCTCACTATGTAGCCCAGGCAAACCTCAAACTCAGAAATCCTTTTGCTTCTGCCTCCTGAGTCCTGGGATTACAGATGTGAGCCACCAGCTCAGCACTGTGGTATGTGGTACTGATTGCTGGTGGGTGTGAGTCACCACACGCAGCACTGTGGTATGTGGTTACCAGGGATTGAATATGGGACCTTGCACTTGCAAGGCAGTCACTGGAAGCACTGAGCTAAGTCCCTGGCCCTCTATACACATTTTTATGTATATAAATTGTCATAGGAGATGGACTACCTAGAAGACTAGATGCACTTATTTAAAGTAAAAAAAACATTAAATTTTTTCTCTCTTCCATAAAACTTACAAAGACAATACAAATTGTAAATATTATTAAAAAAAGTATGTCAGCTATTTTAGAGTTGGTCATACTCATGCTCACATAAAAACACAAGAACTTAGACTTTTCTCTTTCAATACACTATACCTGATTCATTCTTGGCAAATCTTTAATATTTTCTTCTTTCTTGAGGAGCTCATCTTGCCACTGACTTAGATATGCTTGAATATCAATTTTTCCTTTGCCTGAAGGAGGGGAGTAAAACACTTTCATAGTGAACAGTCCACTATATTTCCTCAAATCTCAAGAATAAAAATTATGATTAAAAATATTTCATTGAGATATAATATCTCATCTTTTTAAATCTAGGAAATGATTTGAAATTTCCTTTGCATTCACCCTCTCAGAACACTTTATTGTTATTTAGACTAAAACTTTTACTTTAGGAAAGTTGGACCCGAGGGAAGATGTGGGGAGGGAAAAAAGATGCAGGTAGATTCAACAGAACCCTGTCCTGACAACACATATTTCATGTAGTCATTCTCCCATCCAGGTACTAAGCAGGCCTGATACTGCTTAGCTTCTGAGATTGGAGGAGATGGGGTGCACTCAGGGTGGTCTGGCCATAGACATGCAGTCATGCTGATACATACTATTAAATTTAAAAAAGTTTCTCAATCATATTCTTACGCAGATAACAAAGTGGTCCATGGTGACTATTTCTTTTTTTGAGGGGGAGGCAGTGGGGATCGAGCTCAGGCCCTGGCCCTTGTGCTTCCAAGGTAGGTGTGGTACCACTTGAGCCAAATCCCCAGCTGGATGACTATTTCTTAAGAACTAAAAACACTATTTAATCTTTCTTTTGAAGAGTTTAGTCAAGAGATTTTATGGTGATTTTTAAATATTTATTTACGAATCCTTGAAAACGGAGTGAAAATACTGGTGAAATTATTAACTTTAAAGAGACCTTCACCAAGCCAGGCATGGTGGCTCACACCTGTAATCCCAGCACTTGGGAGGCAGAGGCAGGAGGATTGCTGAGTTTGAGGCCTGCCTG
>PVIC010038905.1:0-17380 GCA_004025085.1 Thryonomys swinderianus
GACCACTGTGATGTAAGAACAGAAATTGAGAAGCTCAATATTGACAGGAGTTGTCAGAAAAGACTGCAGTTGTATTCTTGAGGCATAGACTTAACACTGGGGTGGAAAGAAAGGCAGAGAGCACACTGATATCACAAAAGGGGTAAATTGTGAGTTGTGAAGAGAGAGCGGTAGGTAGGGTCCATTGAGCTAGTGGTTTCTCATTCAACTGTCTCTTCTATTCTTCCAGATTAAGGACCTACACCTTCAGGAGGAGCCTAGACAAAGAATTATGGCAAAGACTCAAAGGGGCAATGTACATGCGTCTTCTCTTAGGCCACACATTTTAGCCACATGCTCTCACAGAGGAGTCTGAGTATGTTTTGATGTTGGGGGTAAGTGCTTCATTCCTGAAGACATTAGGCTATGGGACAGTGCGCTACTGCCGGAGCCTTATCCAATGATAAAACATCTTTGGTTAAGAGGCTCTTTCTTAAAAATGTAAAATGTAAAATAAGTGGCACGGCCTGTAACTGTGGTAGAACTGCCATAAAAGTAAAACCGATTACCAGACAAGCCCACAGCCCTTGTTTGGTTTCAAGTCACCACTTACTGGGAGAGCTGTTTTTTCTCTTTTCCCAGGGTAAACCTATGAAAGCAAAAAGAAAGCCAGAATTCCTGTGGTGGTCCAGGCACTTGCTGGTGCTGAAGAAATGGTAAAAGCTGAGTAGGTACTGGCAAATCTCACTGCTCATCTCTCACTCCAAAAGGGGCGCCAAGTAAAATACGGGTATATAGTTAAATTTGAATTTTAGGTAAACAATGAATACTTTTTTAATGGAAGTACATCCAAAATACAGCAAGTCTAGCTGTCTGTGTCTGTGGGAAGGGTTTGCATGTGCTAAACCCAGCAATCCTAACCCCAAGCTTTTCCTGTGTTCATTTTCAAGCTTTTGCTGAGTGTGTTTGAGGTCTCTGTTTGGCAGAAGGTTGTCTCACTTTTTTTTTTTCTTTTGAGACAGGGTCTTGCTTTGTAGTTCAGGCAGGCCCTGAGCTCAGGGCAATCCTCTTGCCTCTGCCTTCTGGGTGCTGGGATTATAGACATGAGTCATCATGCCCATCCAGGATTTTGGTGTGTGGTACTGATTGCTGGTGTGCATGAGTCACCACACCCAGTATTGTGTGTGGTTACTGGGGATCAAACTAGGGACCTTGCACTGGCTAGGCAGGCACTGGAACCACCGAGCTAAATCTCCGGCCCCCATCTCACTCTTAAGGAGATTGTGCTAACCACTGCGTCTTTAAAAAGAGAAATTCTGGCACTTCCACTTCCTGGAAGACCCGTGGTCACCTCAGCTGAGAAGCTATGCATTGCTGGAAAGAACGTGGAGCTAGAGAATTCTGGGAAGAATGTGGAGCTAGAGAATTCTGGGAAGAATGTGGAGCTAGAGAATTCTGGGAAGAATGTGGAGCTGGAGAATTCTGGGAAGAATGTGGAGCTGGATAATTCTGGGAAGAATGTGGACCTAGAGAATGCTGGGAAGAACATGGAGCTAGAGGTTCAAGAGCTGCAGGGAAGATCTGACTTCAGGTCCCAACTCTGCTTTTGACTGAATGATTTTAGACAAACATTTTGCTTTTCTGGGACTCTTTTTTTTTTTTTTAACTTTGTAATTAATATGAGTTAAACAGGTGGAGGATATCTGAGGCTTGGGAGTGGGGAAATTTGTAAGGAAGTTATGGTTTAGGAGGTGGACTATGAGGGGTGGGGGTAAAAGAGACTTGTTGGCTGTCTGTCTATCCTTCTGTGAATGTGGAGGAGGATGAAGGGAAAGCATGGTAGCCTGGGGCAGAAGCTTGAAGGCTACCAAACTGAGCAGTTTATTTTCTTAAGATTTGGCCTGAAATCTTGGTATTTTAGGCCTTGATGGAAAACACTCTCATACCAGAGTGAGAGGAGGGGGACCCGGGCTCACCCCTTTACGCCCCACTTACCTGCACGGTGGAGCCTGTATGTGGCATCAGGGGGCCATGTCCGCAAGAAGCCTCGCAGGTATCTCTTGGCGGAATATCCGGGCTGGATCTGCCGTTGCGCCTGGCTCTCTGACTGACTTCGAAAGTAGAGGTAAGGTTGCCGGGCGCTGTCCTGCTGCCTCTGCGGGAACAGCAATGGAGAAGCAGCACAGCTGTGAGCCTGAATCTCCCAGGGATGCAGCTTGCTTAGCACAATCTCTGTCACAATCTGGAGACTCCCGGAAGGTGTCAGGGGCACCCAAAACAGCTTCCTCTGCTAAGAGACATAAACCAAGAAGCTGCGGAACAAAACCCTGACAGGCTCTACAGATCTGCAGTTGGAAGAAGCAGAAATGACAAATACCAGACTCCATCTTGGGATAGAGAACTGGAAAAGGATAAAGCCTCAGAAGAAAACACCTTACTTCATTCGCCTGTGAAAATCATCAGATTTCTTCAACACTGGCCCTGTTTTGCAGTGGAAAAGCCAGTGTGCAAATTAACATCAGCACTTGAAGTTTGCAGGACGAATAATGGGACAGACAAGCCATATCCAAGCCCATAGGGAGCCTGGCACTTTGAGAATATGTGGTGCTGTGGTATCTCATTTCTTTTAGGGAGATGCAATATATTGCAGGGAGTAAGTCTGTAATAACATTTTCCATTTGGCTAAGAATTTACATTATACAAGGAACCTTTGCCTCACTGTAACCTTATGAGGTGGACTCAGTGAATGAAACTACTGAGACTGCAGGATCTCTCAGAGGGTGATCAGCTAGCCTCAAGAAGAGCAAACATGAAACCCCTGTGGCACCATCTATCACATTTCCTCATCCGTGGCAGACATTGCTAATCACTTACAGAATTCTGGACTGCAAATCAAACACAATCTCAGAATCCATTCTCTTTTTTTAAATCTTTTTTTATTTTTTAGAGACAGGGTCTTGCTTTGTAGTTCAGGCTGGCCCTGAGCTCACTATGTAGCCCAGGCAAGCCTGGAACTCAGCAGTCCTCCTGCCTCTGCCTGGGATGACAGGCGTGAGCCACCACGCCCGGCACTGTGGTATGTGGTATTGATTGCTGGTGGCATGAGTCACCATGCCCAGCACTGTATGTGGTTACTGGATCGAACTCAGGACCTTGCGCTTGCCAGGCAGGCACCAGAACCACTGAGCTAAATCTCCAGCCCTCTTTTTAGATGTTTTAAAATAAATTGGGGCCTACTTTATATATAATAATATACTCAGAGAATATATGTTCAGTTTGATAAAAACAATTTCAGAAACATTTGTAATAGCACAAAAGACAGAACATTCTCATTAGCTCCCTTATTCTATTTCTCAGCCACTGCCCTTCTACCATTCTAATTTCTCTCACCATGAACTAGTTTTTCTCTACTCCTGATTTTATACAAATGGAAACATAAAGCAGATATTATTTGCTGCTCCGTGAAGATCACCCACAGCAGTTCAGTGAGAATTAGCAAGAGAGATGAAACTTATTCTCTGTCCCTTGATTCAGCCTCTCTCCCAGGGCAATAATGTAGACTGGGGAGAGAGAGGATGTCTTAGTCCATTCTCTGCTTCTTGGATCACTGCTTGGGGGAAGACAGAAGGACCTATGAGTAAATGTGTGTATGCACAGATGTGTGCATGAGGGATGGGTATATGTGCACATGTGTGCATCATGAGAGATGGAGTGTATGGGCACGCGTGTTCACCCATGAGGGATGAGTGTATACATACATGTGCTTGCCATGTGAGATATGGCATGTATGCATGGATGTGCACCTGTGACGGGTAAGTGTGTATATGTGCAGCTGTGCACCTGTGAAGGATGCGTGTGTATGCAAGTCCGTGTGCCCCTGGAAGATGGGGTGGGAAGAGGTTGAACTCATCCATTTATCAGGAACTCAGTCCCTTAACTAACTCAGTCATGAGATAATAACATTAATCCGTTCATGAAGATGCAGCCTGGTGTTAAAGGTCCCACTTCCCTTGCCAGGCGTGGTGGCTCACGCCTGTTATCCCAGCACTCGGGAGGCAGAGCCAGGAGGATTGCTGAGTTCGAGGCTTGCCTGGACTACATAGTGAGCTCAGAGCCAGCCTGAACTACAAAAGCGAGACCCTGTCTCAAAAAAAAAAAAGGTCCACTTCCCAAAATTTGTAATGGGTTAATTTCCAACACACACAGCTAGGTGGACACATTCAAACGACACCAGAGGGTAAAAAGCTCAGCCAGTTACCCCTAGAATCAGAACCAGAATCTACAGCATTGCAGTTCACACCCCATAAAACCTCCTGTTCATCAAGAACTCATCATTTCACCAGTGGGCTGGGACAGAGCACTGCAAACCAGCGTGATGTCAAGGCAAGAAAGACTGGTGTTCTGAAATGGGTGCCTCAGTGTGTGTTCCAGAGAGTAGGAACTGTGAGAGTCCAAAGACCAATATATTCACACTTGTTAGGAGTCAGTAAAAACCGACTCCACTTTACACAATGAGAACGGAAGTGTATTATCCTTATAACAAAGAGACCAAAGCTGGGAGAGTACCAGGGCTTGTTAAATCAGAGCTTAAACGGTTCTAACTTTCTACAGCACCACATCCCTTTCTACCTCTGAGAACAGTCTTTTCACTTCACACCCACAGACTGCTGAGGCTGAACAATGGACACAGGAGACATCAAGAGGGGACGCAAAGCGTAGGTGGAGAAGCGGGAAGGGTGAGCACAGGAGAAAGCCCAGGGAAGAGCCCTGGGTTTAGGGCCAGGTGTGTGGTTCGTCTTTCCTTGTAGAAACTTCATGATCTTAGGTTATTTCTAGCCCTTCTTCATCTCTCTGATGAAGATGTTAAGTGGCCCTAACAGCATGGTGGGAGGTGTGCAAAGTTCATGGGGTTTGGAACCAGATAACCCCCAAAGAATTAGATTTCAGAGGGGATACACTGTTGGGAAACCTGTAACTAGATGAATGAACAGTTCCAATTGCAACCCACGAGTTCCCAGTCACTAAGTTGTATAACTTCATCAGTGATACTGGCCCTGTAGAGCTTTCTGATGGAGTGAGTGAAATAAACAGGTGTATCTGGATCAGCCTGCTCATGGCAAGGTGAGCGGACTCTTCTCCTCACCTCCCTACCCCACAATGGAAAGGATTTCCAATCTCCCAACATCATGGGGGGAGCATTGCGAACAAGCCCAGGAAGGAGCTCTGAGATCCAGCCTGTGACCTTCTGGAAGTTGATCACTTCTTGAGAGATTTCACTGGTGTCCTCAGCATGAGAGTTAAGAGAGCAGAAGTATGTGAAGTGTGTAATCAACACTCTCCATATGGTGGGTGGTCACCAAGCCAGGGGGACACTGTGATAACTGGACACTTCTTCCTCTCACTTGGTAACAGAATCCTGGTTTTTGCTTTACAGAATCCTTTCCCCAGGTTTTTACTTTCTTGGATTCTGTCGGCTTTTGGAGTGGCCATGTGATCTATTTCTGGCCAAGGAGACATAAAGGGACCCTGGTGGGAGCCGGGGCTGGGACCTGGTGCTCAGTTCCGCCCTGTGCGTTTTTACAGTCAGCTGATTCTCTCCAAATGCAGTGTGGCCCTTGCAGGACAGTGGGGCTGCTGTGTGGGCAGCGGATGGGTCCAGTCTGGACAAGAGGCCTGTTGTTTCTCCCTGGTGGGTTTCTCTAAAACGCCAGCTTGGCTCAGGAGCTGTACTAGGCAGCTTGCTCAAGGGGTAGGGGTTCTCCAAGAAGAGTTAGGAAAGCCCTCATGCTGAAATATGGGTTTTTCTCTCTTGCTTAATATTCTGTGGCCAGTGTGTTAGCTTCCTATGCCTTCTATAAAACGTCATGTACATTTAGTGCTTCAAACAGCGCCAAGGATTACCGAACAGTTTTAGCAGTTGGAAGTATGAAGTGAGTCTCACTGGGTAAAATCCAGTGCTGCCTGATCTGCACTCCCGATGGAGACTTTGGGGCAAACTCCTCTCCTTCTTAGGGGAAGAGACTGTGGATGGAAAAATAAGGGCCTCCGTCTTACCAATCTTTTAGCTAATACTAACTAGAAGGAGTTAAAAACAAACTTTACTTTAAAAATTCCCCTAAGTAGGCAAAGGACAGGGGTAGAAAAAGGGAAAAAGCAGATAAAGAAAGGGCATCACATGGGTTGGGGATGTAGCTCAGTGGTACCGTGCCTACCTGGCAAGCACAGGGTCCTGAGTTCGATTCCTGGTACAGGTTGGGGAAAGGCACCTAGGGACCTTGAGACTTTCACCAAAAGATCAGAGAGAGAAAAACAGCTGACAGAAAGATGTGGAGAGGAATATGGGAAGGGGGCTGCCAGACCTTAAGGCAGTGTGTGCTGACTCCTAAGCACTAACATACACTACATAGGCACTCACTCTAGGCTCACTGTATTATCCACTCTGGAGCCACTGTATTCATCCTAGAATACAATGGACATCCTTACCACCCCCACTAACCCTGAGCTAACCAAGAATAAGGCCTGAAAGGTAGGTCAAGGACAAGTAGACAGAAAGAGGTCATACGTAGACTGCCAGCAATAGTGATGCTAGGCAGAGATGTGCGAGAGCCAGTCCAGCCATGGCAAGTCCTGGGAGGGGAGAAGGGCCCTTGATTCCCTTAAAGCAGTGGGGAATAAGGCCCATGCTCTCCCATCCTACTGGAGCCCTTACCCTAATTCTTTCTTATCAAGGCAGCTATCCATCTTTCCTCTCTGTCCTCCCCCCTTTCTTTTTCCTCTTTACAAAGAAAACATCTTCCTTTTGTTGAACTTTGCCCCCCCCCCATTCTTCATGAGGGCTGAGTTTATGATTCCAGTGGGCTGCTCGGATGGAGGAGCAGCAGTGTTCGTCCTGGTTCCTGAAGAGGAGCCGAGCAGGACAGCTCTTTCCAGGGCTGAGACCCAGCCTCCTCCTCAGACCCAGCATTGCTGGGCTGCATCCTTCTTGTGTTGCTGTCTCTGATTCTCCTTTCTGGTTCTTGTGATTACTTGGTCCCACCCAGATGGAAGAAAATCTCCTTTTTTTCTTTTCTTTTTTTTTGAGACAGGGTCTCGCTTTGTAGTTCAGGCTGGCCCTGAGCTCACTATGTAGCCCAGGCAAGCCACTGCTAATGCAGCAATCCTCCTGCCTCTGCCTCCCGAGTGCTGGGATTACAGGCATGAGCCACAATGCCTGGCACTGTGGTATGTGGTATTGATTGCTAGTGGGCGTGCGTCTCCACGCCCAGCATTGTATGTGGTTACCGGGGATCGAACTCAGGACCTTGTGCTTGTGAGGCAGGCGCCAGAACCACTGAGCCAACCCTCCGGCCCGAAAAATCTCCTTATTTTAAACCCATCCAATTAGCAGCTTGAATTCCATCTATAACCTTAATTTCCCTTTGCCAAGCAACCTAATCAAGTCACAATTCCAGGGATTAGGCTATAGATATCTTTGGAGGATCATTATTCATCCTACCACACCCTGTAAGTTTTTTCTATTTTTCTGGTTTTTGGTAACTTCTCAGATGACACCATGTGGGGATTTAGCTCGGTGGTTCTGGCGCCTGGCTGGCAAGCACAAGATCCCAAGTTCAATTCATGATACCAAAAAAAAAAACAGGAAAAAAAAAAAAAAGACATCCGTGAGGTTGGATGCTAATGTCTCATCTCACAGGATAACCTGAAGCGCTTGGGGAAGGCCACTCATGCACATGGGCCACCAGGGGACATCAGGGTGAGTCTGTCCACTCATTTCCAATGATCTGAGTCATATTTTAAGTGGGAACAAAGCAAGATGCAAGAGAACATGTATGGTATAGTTACAGCTTCATAAATTGTTTTATCATATATGTATAATTATGGTGGAAAGATTAGAAGTAGATTAAAATGCTAATAACAAAAGAAAAAATTTGATGGCAAAAAAATGAAAATAAAGCTTGTGTATATGGGAGTGGGAAGGGTGCAGGGAGGGCAAGGGAATGGGAAAAATGAGAATCAAGATACACCATGTACAGGTACACATTCTCAATGATGAATGTGATCATAATATATACCCAAAATGTATCAATAAACTCAACAAAGGAAAAATAAATAAAATGCTAATAACAGCAGTTTTAGGGAGCTAGGCAAAAATATTACAGTTTTTTTCTTTTATTTTAAAAATTCAAAGTTTTAGTAATATGATTAGATTATAATTATAAATAGGAAACATGTTAAAATTAATTTTATTACACTTGACTTCTTTTCACCCATATTTCCCCGGCATTATCCTAGACCTAACTGCTCGCTCACAGGTGATTCCGAAATACCACGGAAGACAGAAGGGCGCTGGGACTGGCATGTCTGGCGCGGGGAAATAAAGAAGGCAGCAGGAGGCTGGCTGCAGATGGCTTCCGACTGCTCAGGCTGCTTTGGCTTTCCTGGTCTGGAAGCCCAGCCCTAGGTTTGTTCTGAGATGAGATAGATGGTAAGCAGGGAGCAGCCTGTTAGCCAAGCTTTGCCACGCCTGTGTGCTCGCTCCAGCCATGGAGCTGCTTGGGCTGAACGCCTGCCCGATGCTTGCCAGGCCTCCCGGTGTGGAGGTGAGAGAGAGGCCCAGGTAGCCTCCACACCAGAGGTCCTGGGCACTACCCTGGTATTGCTCTGATGGAAAGAGGTGGTGGTGACTGTGTTCCTGCCCAGCAGAACTGGGGTGCAAAGATGCCAGAGTCCCCAGGAAGGTCAGAAAGCCCTGGGCACCCACTGGAGAGGTGGCACAGCCTTTGTATGCAGAGGTCCATGGAGAGTGTCTTTGACACAGTACCCAACAACCACAAATTAGAGGAGAGGATAGATAGAGGACTGTCATTTTTCAGTCATAGTCCGCTGCCTCCAGGGAAGGACAGCACAGCGGATAAAGAGCCACCACAACATGGCAGTCAGGAAGCAGAGAGGTCAAAGCAGGAGCGAGAGGGGAGAGGGAGCCTTCCAGGCCACGTGCCCAAAGCTCGTCTTTGGGTATCAGACCCCACTTCCTAACAGCGATGGCTATAAGCCTCGTAATCCAATCGCCTTCCACAAGCCCTACCTCAGTATGCGTGAGGCTTTGGGGGGACATCAGATATAAAGCTTGATGATATCTTAAGCAGGTGGAGGCGCACACTATAGCCCCAGCCCTTGGGAGGTGGAGTCTGGAAGTCCGTGAATTAGAAGGCAGCCTGGGCTTCATCTCAAGAACCTGACTCAAAAAACGAAACCCAAACAAAAACCAAGTTCTGTCATTTGCAGCAAAATGAGAACACTGTTGAAAGAAATGAGTCAGACAGAGAAAGGCAAACTCTACGTTTTCTTTCTCATATGGATGGTAAAGAAAGTCCAAAGTTAATCTGAATGTAGAAGAGTGATTAGAAGCGGTTGGGCGGAGGGAGGAGAGATAACACTCAAAGTGTGTTTGCTTGATAGCACGTGGGGTCACTAGAGTTCACAACAGCCTGTTACAGATTTTAGGACTAACTAGAAGGAAGATGCAATGTAATGGTCAGGAGGTAGAAATATTAGTCACAGAATTTGACCAGCATGCACTATACACTTGTTGAAGTAACACACTGTAATTTATAAATACATATAATTATTATTTAAGGAAGTTAACAGTCTAACTACAGTAGGTCCCTGACTTATGAACACTCGAATTACAAACTTTCATAGGTGTCCTGATCGTTACACACTGTATAATATGTATATCAAATTATCACACTGTTCCCACAGTATACACATAAAGTGAGTAGCCAGCCAAGGTATTGCATGCCTGTAATTAGAAAACTCTGGAAGGCTGACGTAGGAGGCTCGTAACTTCCAGCCTACCCTGGGGAACTTGCCAGTTAATGTGGTCCTGTCTTAAAAATAAAAAATAAGAAAAAATTCAAAAAAATAAGAAAGGACTGGAGAGAGAGCTTAGTGCCAAGGTCTTGGTTCAATCTAATAATCTCAAAAAAGAAAAAAAAAAAAGGTTAATTTAAAAAAAAACCTAGCAGTCAGGCTCTCTGGCTTCTTAGGCTTGTAACTGAATTATAGTCTGACTTTCTTACCTGTATCTGGGGTCTCTGGGACATGAACCTGCCACCTTCGCTATACTGCACTTTCCTGCCGGGCAGTGTTCACGCCTCCGGCTGCCGCACCCTGGCAAGGCATGTGCTTGCCCTGTGACTATGCCCAGGCATTGTCCTGGATGCCAACTAGTGCAGAGCAGCTCACCAGTTGTGAGCTCACATGAATGGAAGGACGCAGTAACATTTACACTCTGCTGCTGACCGCGGGCTCCAGGATCTGCTCCCACAGGGCTCCTGTTCTTGGGCTGGGGAAGCTGGCATTTCCTGTCCCACAGAGGGGCTGTGGTGGCGCAAAGGCCAGGCCTGAGGACAGAGGGCTCCACCTCCTGGTGTGCAGGTGTGCGGGGAGCCGGCCTCCACCCGGGCCAGTGCTGCTGCTGTGGGAGAGGTCTGCGGCCAGCCCTTTTCTCTGTGGGCTTCATTTCTGGGACTAAATGGCAGATGACACCGTGTCTGTGCCACACATCTACGGTTACCATGTGCTCCTGGATACCAGGAGATAAAGAAGAGAATCATAAAATGGTCTGTATCTCCTAATTAATGCGACGACTCTTGATTCCTGACTAAACCCTTTAGCATCAAAGCTCTGACCAGCCGCATATCACAAATAATATAGGCGCAGCAGCTAAGATTGCAAACAGTAAAAATTAAGCCCCAGTTCCTATGAGCATGGTCTGCTTGGGTTTGAATCCTGTCTCAGTAACTTACCAGCTGTGAGCTGTGAGCTGTGAGCTGTCTGGCTCAGTTCCTTTCCATCAAATGGCAGAGATGAAAGCACACACCTTCCATAGAAAATAATGAAGCCAGGTTCTCAATGTCAAATCAAAAATTAACTCAGAACAGAGTACAGACCCACACATAAGATTTGGCAACTATTTCTTGGATATGACACCAACACAGCGGAAATGAGAAATCACAAATCGGACTTCACCGAAATAACAGACTGTACCAAAAGATATCGTTAACAGGAACCAAAGGTGATCTGTACAATGGAAGATAATACTTGCAAAATTTTATCAGATAAGAGATCAGCATCCAGGATATTTAAGAACTATGGCTGAACAACAAAACCAAACAACCCAATTAAAAAGCTAGCAAAAGGTCTGAATATGTATCTCCCCCAAAAAGATACACAAATGGCTAACGAGTACATGAAAAGATGCTCAACGTCACTTGTCACTACAGAAATATAGATCAAATCTCTAATGAAATATTTAATACCCATTAGGGTAGTTTTTATATTTTTTTTAAAGTGCTGGCTGTGATGGGACAATGTCTGTAATCCCAGCATTCTGGAAGGATGAATTGCAAATTTGAACCCATCTGAACTCTTGTCTCAAAATAAAAAATAAAAAAGGACTGGGGATGTAGGCAGCATGAGAATTGATGTTTGATTCCTGGTATTGCTAACAAAACAAAATAAAAACAAACAAAAACAAACCCACTGTTGGTAAGACTATGAAGAATTTGGAGTGATAACAGCTATGGAAAACAATGTAGTGATTCCTGGAAACATTAAAAGTAGAACTATCACACTATCTGCCAGTTTCATTTCTGGGTAGACACACAGAAGAATGAAGGCAGAAACATGAACAGACACGAGGTGTGGGGATGCATGTCTGTTAGCCCAACATGTGGGAAGCTCAGGCAGGAGGATCTCTGTGAATTCTGCAGTGTGAGTTGAAGGCCATCCTGAACTACATAGTGAGATCCTTTCTAAAAAATAATGAACAGATACTTGAATGCTCATGTTTTTAGGGCAGTATTCACAACAAAAAGCAAGCTACATGTTCATCCATGGGTGAATGTGGCCTACACATGTGGCCTATACATCCGATTGAATATTATTCTGCTTTAAAAATGGAGGAAATTCTGAGACAGTGTGGATCAACCTTGAAAGAAAACACAGAAGGGTAAGTGCTGTACAGTTCTACTCTGATGAGATGTTTAGAGCAGTCAAATCAGAGATGAAAAGTGGAAAGGTCTTTATGAGGAACTGGGGTGGCAAGCAGAGCATTAGTGTTCTGTGCATACAGAATTTCAGTTATGTAAAATAAAAAACTCTGGAAGTGAATGGGGGCAACAGCTCCACAAAAACATGAATGTGCTGAATATCACTGAACTGTGCACCTAGAAAGGTTAAAGCAGTAAATGTCACATTATATATACATTTTATCACAATAAAAAGCACTTCCCTCCGAAAGTTGGAGTGAAGATTTAAATGAATTAATAAGGTAAGTGTTCAGAATGGTGGCTGGTGTAACAGTAAGTTTTAGATAAGTGCAAAAGGAACCTTCATCCTCTTAGTCTTTGGCTCAGGTGGTTACAGGTTGTTATTTTTCTTCCTTCTCTATATTTTCCCATTTGTACCAAGAGTCTATGTTGTGTTTAAGATGAACAAACAAGCTTGGTTCAAGTACACGTTTCTCACTATTTTTTCTTACTTTGTACAGGAGTAACCTGAAGTTGCCTTCATGGGTTAGATACTGAGTGAAAATAGCAATTTAAGAGTTGAGTGTCTGGAGTATTAGGCTACAGAAAGAAATTAGGCAGTGTAAGGATGTGGATCCATTCTGTGAAATAAGGCTGGTAATACTCTTAAATGTAACCAGATTTGTAAGGAAAATGGTGGCAGTAATACAATGTAGGTTGAATTCTTCAATGCTTATTTAAATCTTGAAGGGACAGAATTGAATTTTAAAACAAATTATTATTATTATTTTGTTGTTTTGTTTTGTTTCTGAGACAGGGTCTGGCTCTGTAGTTCAGGCTGGTCCTGAACTCACTATATAGCCCAGGCTAGCCTCAAACTCACAGCGATCCTCCTGCCTCTGCCTCCCAAGTGCTGGGATTACAGGTGTGAGTCACTGTGCCTGGCATTATGGTATGTGGCACTGGGGATCGAATTTGGGACCTTGTGCTTGCCATACAGATGTGGAATCACTGAACTAAATCTCCGGCCCTAAAACAAATTATTTTAATAGAATACTTATCTGATGTCTCACTGTTGGAACTGCCATGAGTAGAATACACCTCCCAAAAGTTCAGGTGTTAGAAACTTAATCTTTAAATTCATATGTTGGTAGGATTTGGAGGTGTGGTTTGGGGAGATAATTAGGATTAGATGAGGTTGAGCATAGGGCTTTGTAAGAAGATGGAAGAACACCGAACCTAGTAGGCCTGTCCATCTTGCTATCTGATGCCCTCCACCATGTTACAACACCATGAAGATCTTACTGATGCCAAGATGTTTTTTCCCTACCAGCCTCTGAACTCCTATTCTTTATATATTACCAAACTTGTTATAGTTAGTGATAGCAACAGAAAATGGACTAAGACATTTGAAAATCACCAGATTTACAAAATTCTAAAACTATCAGAAATACTTCACAATTTGAAAATGACTTAATATTTTTGATGCCTTTAGAAAGGCACTTTAGAATTCTGTGCTTTAAGAGCCTCACTCATTATGACTACCATTAGAAACTACCCCAAATTATATACTTATTTAAGTTTTGTAGGTACTACCTGACTTTTAAGTCAGGAGATGTGGAATGCATGAAAGGTCTAAAGAAGAATCATTTTCACTTTGGAAATATTAAAAAATATTTCTTTCTAGTCACAAACAAACAAACAAACACAAAGCAAAGCAAAACCACAACCAAGGAACATGTCTGTCTACATGTATCTAAAAGTCTGAAAATTTGGATTTCTAGTCTCTTGACATGGAAACTGGGCCATGGAGAAAGTTAAAGAGTATATATATTGAGCTATAAACTGCAGAGATGTTACTGCACATGCTGGAGACCCACAGGGCTGGTGATGCCGTGAGAGGCTTTAAAACTGAATCGCCCCTGGCTGTGACAGCTTCGATGCTTCCAGATCTGTGAGGCCTGAGTGATGCGGGTTCCTGATTCTCAGCCAGAACAGAACCTTCTGAAAATAGCACTTCATACTGCAGAGTCCTCCTCTACCTATGTTTCTTTGCCCATGTTGGCTTTCACTTGGAGTAGGGTTTTTAACTTGATTGCTTCTGTTTGGACAAAGATAAATACTAATCCTGAGGGAAACTGTGCTTATTAGCAGGCTCCCTTTACAGGACGGTTTGCCAGGTGAGCATTGTACCTGCACAACACCCCCAGACCTTAGCACAACTGGTTACTTACACTCCCTCCCTCTTATTCCACTGGACCTCTGGGGCTGACTGCCTCCCTCCTTC
Organism: Thryonomys swinderianus; assembly: GCA_004025085.1. Taxonomy (NCBI): domain Eukaryota; kingdom Metazoa; phylum Chordata; class Mammalia; order Rodentia; family Thryonomyidae; genus Thryonomys; species Thryonomys swinderianus. Next base: position 14,302 of record PVIC010038905.1, read on the forward strand.
AAAGCTATGAATTTTTTATTTCACCTAAAAATCCCATGGCTTGGGCCAGAGATTTAGCTCAGTGGTTCCGGAGCCTGCCTTGCAAGTGCAAGGTCCTGAGTTTAATCCCGGTAACCACATAGAATGTTGGGCATGGTGACTCATGCCCACCAGCAATCAATACCACATACCACAGTTCTGGGCGTGGTGGCTCACGCCTGTAATCCCAGCACTTGGGAGGCAGAGGCAGGAGGACTGCTGAATTCGAGGCTTGCCTGGGCTACACAGTAAGCTCAGGGCCAGCCTGAACTACAAAGCGAGACCCTGTGTCAAAAAAAAAAAAAAAAATTCCATGGCTTTAAGAAATACTGTCTTTAAAAATGTGTAAATAAACCTCAGATTTATAGTCTTATTACTGATGATCTAACTCCAAGGAAAACGTGGTGTGTATCTTCCTAAGAATGTTCAATTAGTTTTTAAAATCTTGGGTTTCATTAGTGAAGCAATGTATGTTACACGGCATCATCTGGAATTCCAGTGCTTTGATTTGCTTAACTATATAATCTTGAAAGAATTACTCCAATTCTCTGTATTTTAGTTTCCTCATCTTTAAAATGGTGTAAGGAGCTAGTACCTATGTTGGGATTATCTGAAAGTATACATGAGTTACACTTGGAAAATAATTAGACTGATGTCAGAAACACAGTAAATACTAAAACTATTAATGAACATGAGTGTTTTTGTGTGTGTGTGTGTGTGTGGTTTTTTTAGACAGGGTCTCTCTTTGTAGTTCAGGCTGGCTGGCCCTGAGCTCACTATGTAGCTCAAGTAAGCCTCAACTCAGCAATCCTCCTGCCTCTGCCTTTCAAGTGCTGGAATGACAGGCTTGAGCCATAGAGCCCGGCAGAACATGAGTATTTTTTTTTTTTTTGACACAGGGTCTCGCCTTGTAGTTCAGGCTGGCCCTGAGCTCACTATGTAGCCCAAGTAAGCCTCGAACTCAGCAATCCTCCTGCCTCTGCCTCCTGAGGGCTGGGATTACAGGTGTGAGCCACCATGCCCCTCACTGTGGTATGTGGTATTGATTGCTGGTGGGCGTGAGTCATCACATCCAGCATTATATGTGGTTACCGGGAATCAAACTTAGGACCTTGCACTTGCAAGGCAGGCACCTGAAGCACTGAGCTAAATCTCTGGCCCAGAACATGAGTATTTTTATTACTTGTATAAAAATGCTATTTTGTAACCTGCTTTATAAAAAAATCTTGTGGATACTGCTTGTTATTTATGACTAATACATAACTTTTCACTTGACCAAAATTTAATACATAATTTACCATAATTTATTCAATCAATGTACCATTGTGAGACATATTTTGTTTCTAGTATCTTTTATAGTAATAAATAATACTGTAGTTAGCACTGTATGCAGTATTTGGGCATATATCTGTTATTTCCTAGGGCAAGTTCTAAAAATAGAACACTGAATCAAAAGGTATTAACCCTTTTAGGTTTCCACCTAAAATACTTTGCAGAAATGCTGTGTGAATTTGTGTTCCTACTGCATAAGACTTCCCTCATAACCTTAAAGCCCTGGATGTGGTGATTTTTGAGTTTCTTGAGATCTGTAGTCCTACTAATTCAATGGAGATGGTGCTCTGTACTCACCAAAGTGCTACTCTGCTGAAGTATTTGTTTTCTTTTTTTTTATTGAATTCTTTATTGGTACAATTTATATACATCTCACAATCACGTATAACATTGGGGAATTTGTACCAGTATATGATACAAGTTAATTCTCATTTTTATCCATGTCCCTACCCACCCACACTTCCCCACCCCCTTTATATATACTCTTTTATTTTCTTTCTGTATTATATTTATTCCTTCCCCTCATTACATTCCCACATCAAAATTTCCTATGGAAATTTCCCACTCTATAAAAGCTGTCATACTTTCTAGAGCTCATTTGCATCTATAGGTGTTCATGTCAAAGAGAAGATCCAGAATTTGCCTATCTGTGATCTATTGATTTTACTCATTAGTATATCCTCCAGGTGTCTACATTTGCACCTAAATGGATCGATCTTGTCATTCTTTATGGCAGAGTAATACTCCATTTTATTAAAAAACCACATCTTCTTTATCCAGTCTCCAGTTGATGGGCATTTGGGTTGTTTCCAAGATTGAGCCATCACGAACTGAGCTGCTATGAACAAGGTGTACATCTGTCTTTCCAATGTGATTTTTTTTTTGCTTTTGAGACAGGGTCTCGCTTTGTAGTTCAGGCTGGCCCTGAGCTCACTATGGTGCCCAGGCAAGCCACTGCGAACTCAGCAATCCTCCTGTCCCTGCCTCCCGAGTGCTGGGATAACAGGCGTGAGCCACCATGCCCGGCACTGTGGTATGCGGTGTTGATTGTTGGTGGGCGTGTCTCCACGCCCAGCATTATATGTGGTTACCGGGTATCGAACTCAGGACCTTGCGCTTGCGAGGCAGGCGCCGGAACCACTGAGCTAACCCTCCGGCCCTCCAATGCGATTTTTAAAAATTCTTTTGGGTATATTCCTCGCAGGGGAATAGCAGGGTTGAATGGGACCCCTAGTTCTAGTTTTCTGAGAAATCTCCACACGGATCTCCAAAATGGTTGCACAAGTCTGCAATCCCACCAACAGTAGGGTTCCTTTCTCCCCACAGCCACGCCAGCATTTATTTTTGGTTGATTTTGTGATAGCAGCCATTCTTTGTGGAGTGAGATGAAATCTCAGTGCTGTTTTCATTTGCATCTCTCGAATGACCAGTGATGTTGAACATTTCTTCATATGCTTCTTGGCTGCTTTGACCTCTGCCTCTGAGAAGTGTCTGTTCATTTCAGATGCCCATTTTTGAATTGGGTCTTTCAACTTGGGGAGGCTGATCTGTTTGAGTTCTTTATATATTGTAGATAATAGCCCTTTGTCTGATAAACAGCTAGTAAAGATTTTTTCCCATGTTGTTGGTTGTCTTTTAGCAGTGCCAGCGACTTCTTTTGCTGTGCAGAAGCTTTTCAGTAGGATGAGATCCCATTTGTTGATTCTTTCTGCTAGTTCTTGTGCTATAG
>PVIC010038906.1:0-17412 GCA_004025085.1 Thryonomys swinderianus
GCGGAAGGGTTGTGGTGCATTTGTTCTTCAAGGCGCTTCCCGTCAGCTCAGCATCGCTTCAGGGCTGCCTCTCACACCTCACCCCTGCAGAGGAGACTACGCTTTTGATTCCTGAGCTTTTTTTGGCTTCTGTGGCATGAATTATTCATTTCCCCCCATCACAGGCTTAAGTTCCATCTGCCTTGGCTCAGTTACACAGCTTCCCACGTTTCATATGCAAACTTTCCCTTTTTTTGCCTACTGTCTTTCCTTGCGTATATTTTTGTTTTCGATCTATGCCTTTCAAATTCCGTAAGGTAATTTCAAAGGGTGTTTGGGAAAGATCAGAGATAAGCATATACATCCATGTTTAGTTAGCTGGGAGCGCAGAGCTGAGCTTTGGCGAAGCAGGAGTCCGGCCTCGCGGGGCTCGAGCCCCTTCCCGTCTCCTCTCCGCGGACAGTCTCCGCGCATGCGCCTCCGGCCTGGCTCGGCCGCGTCTCTCCGTTTGCTTTGCCGTCTGCACGCGACCCACAAGAACCTCCCAATTTCAGGGCTTCCCACAGGGGTCTGTTCAGTGTTCATCCTACGTCTCGCTGACTAGCTGTGGCCGCACTCTTGGTGTCTGTGACCGTCTCCTTTTTAAAGATAACGTACAGACTTTATTTATAGCAGTTTTAAGTTTATTGGAATATTGAACAAAAATATAGGAAGTTTGAATAGTGTCTCTTCTTCCCCTCCATCATCCTCTACATATATAATTAATGTCTTGCCTTTGGTGCGTGTATAGCCAGCGAGCCAACTTTGATACATTATCACCAACTGGTGTGGCAGCCCTGTAGGTTGTGGCCGGTGAACGGGGCATAGTCCCACCCCGTGGTGGCGCAGAAGCGGCCCTGGCCGGCGGCCCCGGAGCTCGGCCCCACAGACTTCACTGCTGTCAGTGCCTTGCCCAGACCAGTGCTGCCTAAGAAGTGAGTCTGGAGGCAGAGGGAAAGGAGAACAGGGACTGAGAGGAACCGGAACAGGTCACAGCCCTTCCGTCAACCGGCCCAAGTCTGGTGCCACCAGGCCCGCCAGTGTCCTGCCTCATCAGAAGCTCCGGTGACACCGCACCAAGCAGAAACGCGTGGCTTTCTTGCAGAGAAGAGGAACGCAAATAATGTAGAACAATGCTATGTGTAGCGCGGTGTGTAGCGTTAGCACCAGCCCTACCCACTCCGTTTCTACCAAACTAGTCTGTGTGCACTATGACACTGCTTTCTGCCCTCTGTGTACCCCGCCTTCTTTTCATTTCTTCACTGAACAAACTTGTAAGTCACTCACGATTGAGCTTACTTACGGTAAACAGGAATTCCCGACTAGATTAACACACTAGTTTATCCGATGGGAGGTGACAAAAGGGTTTGCTTTCGTAGCTGAATCCTTAAAGCTGTTAGCAGAATTAAATAATCATGGGAGGTCTACTTACTTGAATTTTTCTGTCATTTGTAATTTCTCTGTGATTTTGGCCAAGGTCTTCATAGAAGAAAAATTACCTGTATACGTAAGAGCGATCGGATGATTGTGTCTGATCAAAATTGTGACCACTTGCCACTTCCGTTGTTTGTAACTGAAAAGTGCAATACGGACTGTGAGCTCAGGTAAGGGAGTGTCACTGGCGTGTAACATAGTTACACTAACAAGTAAGATCAAGTACCGGACCTTTATAGGGTGCCTGACCTGGAGGGGCGTGTCCTCGACGCCTGTCACCTGTCCCTGCCACTATACAACTCAGGCTCTCTAATTTGTGGTGAAACTCTGTAGTTAGTTTGAAATTTTATCCACAACATTAACTGAATATCAGATTATAGTTTGTGTAGGGGCTGGATGCAACCCTGTCTACAAAATCAGGTAAACACTAATCTGAAACATCATGGTTTAAGGACCTGAAATAATAAAATCTGTGTTATGATTGTGCAGTTCCCATTGAACTCATGAGCCAATGAACATACAAAATTTGCAGAAGTGAGGATCGGGGAACATGTAGATTGATTTGCCTGATATTTTAATATTTCACCCATTGTTAAGGGACGTGGTCCCAGCTGATGGGAAAGTTTGCATGCCTAGTCTAAATGTCTTGTCCTTTTTTGTGATTGGTAATGGATGGGTGCCAAGAATAATAACCTATTCTAATGTATTTATTTTTGCATTTTAGCGAGCGCTTAATATCTAAGGACAGCCAGAACTCTTGCACTCAGCACAGATAAGAATACTTTTTTGATTAGATCAAAGACAAGCAAAAACCTAGTGTAGAATACATACTTACACTGTGGGAAGCACAGTGGAATTCTTTGGCTGCTGTTGGAAATGAACTCTGTGCATCCTGTGCCTCGTGATGCTGCTGTACTCATATTGTTTGCTGGATTGCCAGACTATAATTGGGTTAATTTGATTCAAAGTAGCATATTTCCTAGTGGAGAACGTTTTCCCTCCAAACATTTAAACGGAGATTGCATGATTACTGAGAAAAGAAATGTGCTTAACAAACTGTTTTGCTACCTTTTAAAAGGTTTAAGAGCAATATGCTTTACCTAATGATTCTGCCAACTCCTGCAGGCTTTCTCCTTATTGACTGGATTCCTAGACACGCCTTGTTCACACATCAAAGTCCTGTAGGGGTTTTGTGTAAGGAGAGACGCCCTGATTGGGAGTCAGATACATTCAGTTGTAGTCGTAAATCTGCTGCAGACTCACTGGGTAACGCTGATCTGAGCCAGGCGTTTGCAAAGGCTTTGCGAGGAAATCGCAGTTCCTTGAACATGCCTCCAAAGGGGCCCCCAAATGTCAGGGTGAGGCCAGTGGCTTTCGTGTTGGTTCTGTCTCCAGCTATAACTGGAACAGGTCTAATGTATCTTGATGTATTTTGTGAGCAACTGATTTTTATTTAGAAAAAAAGTAAGATTTATGACCAAAAAAAATTGATTGGAAGATAAAATCTCTTTGGGCCTCATTTTTTTCATATGCAAAATGGAAGTTTGAGCTGAGTGCTAAGAATTTTTCAGGCCCCAGTTCAATGATGTATCAGTTATTATTGTAGGAGCCTTGCTTATCAACTTGTAGAATTTTATTTTTTTTATTTTATCGGTACATTATATATGCACATCACAATTACACTCCACATTGAAAATTTGTACCAGTATATGACACAGTTAATTCTCATTTTTCCTCCTCCCCGCCCCACCCTACCTCCCCCCCGCCCCTACGTACACAAGCATTGTTTCCTTTTTTTATCCATCAATTTTTTCTTTCATTATTTACCCCTAAACACCATTTCCCTTTGAATATTTACCGTTTCACGGTATCAATCATGCGTTCTAGAACACACTTATAACCTCAGTTTCTTGTACCAGAGAAAATATACAGTATTTACACATCTGTGACCTATTAACTGGTAGAATTCTAAATGATCAAATCGTCTGTGTGAGTCCCTTGGCACGTGCCCTTGTTCGTGTTCTTGAGGGGAGCTCCTCGGCGTTCCCTGCCTTTCTCCAGGTGGCACATCGTTGGCAAAAGTGGCTGCTCGTCCCAGTGTGCCCAAGGCTACAGGTCCGTGGACGTCCGCTGCATGAAGTACCCTGTGCAGAGAGGCCAACCTGTCCCCGTGGGCGACCAGGCCTGCAGTGACCAGGTCAAGCCCGCTACCCGGGAGCCCTGCCGTGGTGACTGCGTCCCGGCGCGATGGCGCTACTCAGAGTGGTCCCAGGTTCGTCCAGAGTCACCCCTGAGATAAAGCCTCTGTCTCGACTTAAATATTTATATTTTTGTAAAGTTTACTTTTTTTTTTTTTTGAGACAGGGTCTCGCTTTGTAGTCCAGGCTGGCCCTGAGCTCACTATGGAGCCCAGGCAAGCCTGGAACTCAGCGATCCTCCTGCCTCTGCCTCCCGAGTGCTGGGATGACAGGCGTGAGCCACCCCGCCCGGCTAAAGTTTACTTTTTATGAAAATGTGGCTTGTTTCTCCATTTCTGGAAGTCACCCTTTCCGTCTTGCTTTTCCGCCTCCCTCCGTGCGCGACCCAGTGCTCCCGCAGCTGCGGAGGACGGGAGAAGCCCCGGGCGGCTGTGTGTGCGCGGCCTCGGCTCCGGCTCGCCGACCCCAGTGCCGGGCGCTGCCTGCGCGGCGCTGCAGAGCTGCGCCCGGTTCTCCCGTCGGGCGGGGCCGCCAACGCCCGGGGCGCACGGCTTGCTGGGAGCCTTGTCTCTGGGCCGAGTGCGAGCGTCCGTGGGGCGGGGACGGCCGGGAGGAGGGGTGCCCGGCGTCACCCCGGGAACGTCCCCGGAGGACCAGGGCGAGCGCCTTCCCGCTGGGGTTTCGCGTGCACGCGGCCCGCGACGGCACCGGAAGGCGACCTTGTGGTGTCCCGCAGTGCCTCGCCACGTGCGGACAGGGGGCGCGGCGGAGGGCGGTGTGGTGCCAGCGGAACGGAGCCCGCCTGAGCGACGCTTCCTGCAGCCCGAGCACCAGGCCCGAGGCGCTGAGGCCCTGCGAGCTCCGCCCGTGCGCTTCCTGGCATGCAGGACCGTGGGGCGCTGTGAGTATGCGGCGTGCCTTCCTCTCATTCGGTCCCCTCGCGGCTCGGCGGGGGAGGCGGGTCCTGTTACTTAGTGGGTTCGGTAAACCGTGAGTTCATTGCAAATATACCCCCGAAATACATTGCTTCATCTGCACAGTTTTGACCTTAGAGGTCGTTCTGGTGTGGTGACTATTTCATCTTTGCTTGTGCATTCACTTCAGCTAACTTCGTCAACTTGGATGAAACTGGTTTTCACGGGCTGTGCTGACACCGTCTCTTTACTGTGCTCGTGGAGTACTGTTCACATGTTCTATCAGGCAGGGGCCGGGCCCCGCAGGAGCTGTGACGGGACCGGGCCCCGCAGGAGCTGTGACAGGGCCGGGGCCCCGCAGGAGCTGTGACGGGGCCGGGCCCCGCAGGAGCTGTGACGGGGCCGGGCCCCGCAGGAGCTGTGACGGGGCCGGGGCCCGCAGGAGCTGTGACGGGGCTGGGCAGCTCAGGGCCCCGCAGTGCTGCACCGGTGACAGAAGCCTTCTCCCATCTCTTTAACGATCATTGACTGTCCTGTCTTTCTCCTTCCAAAATTTACTTAATATACTAGATAACATATATCAGGTAAAATTTAAGAAGCGTTTTAAATTCTATTGACCATACCTCCAAAAATCAGCCCCCTAATAATAATTATTATAATTTAAAATATATTGAAGAATATTTCATAGACCTTGTTAACATCAGTATTTTAGTAATATTTATGTAGTAATTTCAATAAAGAAACATATTCATGGAATATGCTAATTTTAGTTTTTAAATCTGGACAAAGGCTAGGAAAAAGAGGTACTGAGAGTATATTATCATTATCATTATTATTATTATTATTATTATTATTGTTGTTGTTGAGTTAAGGTCTCACTTTGTAGTTCAGGCTGGCCCTGAGTGCACTATGCAGCTCAGGGAAGCCTCAAACTCACAGCAATCCTCCTGCCTCTGCCTTCTGAGTGCTGGGATTACAGGCATGAGCCACCATGCCCAGACCTGTGGTATGAGGTGCTGCTTGCTGGTGGGCATTAGTCACCATTCCCAGTATTGTTGTATGTGGTTACTGGGGATCAAACCAGGGACCTTGCGCTTGCTGGGCAGGCACCGGAACCACTGAGCTAAATCTCCGGTCCCCGAAAGTATATTTTTAGCTGTTTGTTACAGTTTAGATCTAAATGTCCCCTAAAAGGCTGCTCTGTTTGGAAGGTGATTGGACCACAGGGATGCTGTCCTCATCAGGGGTTGGCGTGCTGATAATCTCACTCACAGATCACCTGCTGTTAGGAGGTGGGCCCTGGTTAAAGGCACAGCTCTGGGGTTGTGATGAGGAAAGATGGCTTCTCGTTCCTGGCTCCTCTATTCTTTCTCCATTGCCTGGCTGCCCCATAGTAAGCGGCCTTCCTCCCCTAGCTGTTCCACTGTGTTGTTTCTGCCCTGGAGCCGACCAACCATGAAAAGAACTCTCTAGAACATGGGCCACAATATACCTCTCCTCCTCTAAGTCATGGGTGTAAGGTATTTTGTCTGAGCATTGTGAGACTCACTAATACTATACAGCCATGAAGAAAATTAAAGTTTAGGCAATTTTTGAACAGACTAGCTCTTCACATCTGTGTGTCTTTTCCTGTAGTGTACAGCCACCTGTGGACATGGGTATCAGATGCGTGCTGTAAGGTGTGTCAGTGAGCTGCTCAGCGCGGTGGTAGGTGACAGAGAATGCCAGGGAGCCAGTCGCCCGGGTGACAGGCAGGTAAAGGCAACCTCTGTGTAGATTGGAACAAAAATATTTATGATAAGGAAGATTATTGATATGTTCAAATTATTTAATTATTTTCCCATTTCAACTTGTATGCCTAAAAATGTGTATGTGAGGTGAAATATTTAACATTTCTGGTTTTGCCAGCTATTTTATAGTGTTATTATGAAATATTTCATTCCTTATCTACCATTAGGAATCATTTAACTTAGATATTCCCATTTTTTGAGCTATACAAGAAATATATCTTTATCGTTACAAGTTTGATAAACTCTTGCTCCTATGAAAGAACACAATGCTTTAAAATTCAGAATGTTTCTGTGACCAGCATGTCATAGTACTTTTTGGTTTAGGAAACAAAAACCTTTAGTGCTCTATTTGTATGCAGCTGTTCATGAATTAGACATGTGAAAAAGGAAACGAAGTATCGGATTTTATAGAAATCAAGTGACATTCACTGAGATGTCTGTTTCTTTGGAACAGGACTGTATCGTTACCCCCTGCCCAGTTCCCTCTCACCCTGGGGCCACATCACTGCCAGCTCTTCCCCTGGCAAGACCAGCACAGTGGCGCCACGGATCTTGGACCCCAGTAAGTTATTTATGTAAATGCAGTGTTGCTCTCACAGAGGCCCTTGGCGCCACGGGCAGAAGGGTTGCTTCAGGCCTAAGTAAATAAGCGCATTCTGAGGTATTTTGATGGTATGGAAGAAGGACGGGTGTAGGTTCAGGTAATTCAGGAGCTAAGTCATGCTTTGCCTCTCAAAATCCTTGTCCTTGAGCAGACATTTAAATCTTCAGGGTCTGTTTTCTAAAGTACCGAATGATGATGATAATGCTATGATGCCACACATTATGAGGAACAGATATCAGCCATTTATCGACTTTAAGTTACACACATCGGCATGTTGTTTTCTGAACTGAAAGCTTTAGTGTATTAGGTTATATAATTTGCTTTAATCTTATATTTAAATTATGGAATCAGATTCCCTATTACTTGAGTCTTTCAAAGTTATTTTTAATTATAGGATTCTCTTACACAAAATGTTTTCAGTATCTTTAATATGGATATATAAGCATTTCAAATAATTATTTTCATTCAGTTATTATATCCAATCTGTGAAATTTACTATCTAAACTAGAATACTTACTGCCCTGCCCATGTCTGGCTCATAAGTGGTGCTGGCCGATAGTGTGTATAATTTATGCTTCCTCGGGAAAGAGTGCTTCAGAAACGTGGCAGCCCCGAGGAGAACGGGGCCACATGACAACTTAACACTCTGGTTCGTTCCCAGTGCTCTGCGTCTTGTGGCAGAGGTAGTCAGGCCCGCTACGTAAGCTGTCGCGATGCCGATGACGAAATAGCAGATGAATCGCTCTGCGCTCACTCACCCAGGCCCGCTGAAGTATATCCCTGCTTTAGCCCTTGTGGGGAATGGCAAACAGGGAACTGGTCTCCCGTAAGTACCCAGGAGAAAAACAGGCACTGAAAACTTTGAACATAACACCTGACATTCACCACAACAAATGTAGTATGTTGCACTGTAGATATTGACCATGTTTCTGACCAGTGTTCAGCTTCCTGTGGCCATGGGAAAACGGCCAGACAAGTTTTATGCATCAGCTACCGCCAGCCGGTCGAGGAGAGTTCCTGTGACCCGGAAGTTCGCCCTCCGGCAGAGCGAGAATGCCGCCTGGCCTCCTGCCCGCCCGTGCCCAGCCCCCTTCCCGGCTCCTCCGAGCAGCCCAGCCGCCTCCCAGGCTGGGATTTGCCACTCACTCACAGAGCTGAGGATAATCCGAATCAGGGAGGCCGCGTGTCAGACAGAGGCAGCCAGTGGAGAACGGGGCCGTGGGGGTCGGTAAGCCATCTCTGCTGAGCCACATTCGTGCTGTAACTCTGTTACACCCCGGCCCTTGAGCGGATACGTGCCGTGCAGCCAAGGGCTTTTAAAGCTCAATTTATCTGAAGATCAATAGCTTAAATCTTAAAAGGATTAAGTAATGTGGATGCCGATTACAAGTCCCCAGAGTTCTTACTGAATTATACATTAACGTGATATTGTGATTACAGAGGAATGCACTTAAAAAGTCTGATTAGAGTTTGTTGGAAGAAAGCAAAGGAAAACCTTTTAGGGAGCAAGACTACAAATGTTTATGAAAAGCAATACAAAAGGTCCAATTGTTTATATTTCACACGCAGTTAGCAAAGAAAATAGAAACGCAGCAAGGTAAAAGTTAAGAAACAGCATTACCTCGTGTATCTTCTTAATTGAATTCTTTATTGGTACATATTATATACAGTCCCCAATCACACTCAACCCTGGGGAATTTGTACGAGCACAGACTGCCTCGTGTTTTTATTCCCCGACAGCGAGACCGTGAAACTCCCCTGCTTTCCCCCCACGCGGCGCTCGGTGAGCGTGCGGGCGGACGTACCTTCCCACGGGGGTCACCCCGCACCCCAGAGGCTCCGCTGTGCACCCGCGCGCCCCGGGGGGAGGCTTTCTGGGCCCAGGCTGTGATTGCAGGGAGGGGTCCGAGCGAGCCGCCCTTGCCGAGCCCGCAGCGGCCTGTGCTGTGCTCTCCCGCCAGTGCTCCCGCAGCTGCGCCGGAGGCCTGCAGCTCAGGGCTGTGGTCTGCCAGGACCCGGACGGACAGAGCGCCGGGCTCTGCGACGCGGCCGCGAAGCCCCCGGACTCGAAGCACTGCGACCTGGGGCCTTGTCCGCGCTGGAACTACGGAAGCTGGAGCGAAGTGAGTCGTGAGAGTCCCTAAGTACCAGACACAGCCACGTCGCGGGGCTGACGGGAACCTCTTTGTCACTGGGCAGGACTGCACGGTATCGCCTCACCGTACTGCACATGGGGACAGGTTTTCGGCTTTAACTGAGTGATTAAAACCATGTGTGTTTTTTTTTTTTTTTGAGACAGGGTCTCACTTTGTAGTTCAGGCTGGCCCTGAGCTCACTATGGTGCCCAGGCAAGCCTCGAACTCAGCAATCCTCCTGCCTCTGCCTCCCGAGTGCTGGGATGACAGGCGTGAGCCACCACGCCCAGCACTGCTGTATGTGGTATTGATGGCTGGTGGGCGTGAGTCTCCATGCCCAGCATTGTATGTGGTTACCGGGGATCCAACTCAGGACCTTACGCTTTCCAGGCAGGCGCCAGAACCACTGAGCTAACCCTCCGGCCCTAAAATCATGTTACTTTAATAGATATTCTCTCATGGTATAAGCCACTCCCCCATAATACAAAGCCTATATTCCAGATTTTGAAACAAAAACCTGTTGTGCTACCCAGTATACCTGAACTGCTAATATATTTGCAAAATTACTGTATTATATATTTCTTAGAAATTAGATTGATAGAAGCAAGCACTGACAGGAAACACGATTGATATTTAGCCCCTGTTGCATCCTATTGTTAATCTGTTCACTCTGTGAATCTTTTCCTTTAAGCCAGATAGTTGTCGGTTATTAGACGCTTTCTTCTTAAATACTGGAAATATAAATGTAATTTCTAAAACGATCCCTTGAAGCTGGCCAGAGAGGTGCACTGTAATCTAGCACCGTGGCGGCAGAGGCAAGAGGGTTTCGAAACTGAACCCAGCCTCAGGCACTTTCTGATGTAACAAGACCCCACCTCAGAAATTAAAAAGGGACAGGATGTAGCTCAGTGTAAAAAGCTGAGGTTCAGTCTCCAGCACCAAGACAAAAAAAAAAAGTTCATCGTGAATATTATTCCTCTCCATATTTTGGGAAGGTAAGAATAAGAAATATATATATTAATGTTATAGGTCATATAATTTAGTGAGATGACTTTGCTTAATGGTTTTTAGGCGCTACTTCTCCCCATAAAATTTTAGAGATCTAGCTGGGTATGGTGGCTCATGTCTATAATCCCAGCACTTGGGAGGCAGAGGCAGGAGAATTGCTCTGAGTTTGAGGCTAACCTGGGCTGTAGAGTGATTTTAGGCCCAGCCTGAACTACGAAGCGAGACTGTCTTAAAAAAAAGAAGAAAATTTAGAAATAATTTTTAATAGGTATATTTTTGACTAGGTGCTAATAAACATCAAAAACATCTTAAAAGTGTACTTCTATTTTGCAAAATTAATGTTACTTCATTATTTCAGAATTAAGTATGTTCTAATTGAAAATTCAAGTCATATAAAAATATGAAGAAATAAGGTCTTGTACCATTTTAGTATACTTCCTACTAGATTCTTGTTCTACATTGGTTATATAATCAGATTTGTAGTGCAAACTACTTTGCTACTCATTATCTTAATATAATATGTACTGACATCTTATTTTTACTAGTTACTAGCTCTCATCGATACACCATAGTCCACTAGAGAGCATACGTTATTAATATTTATAAGGTAAATCCATTTATTTCTGGCTCACTGTTAACATTATCATATACACCTTTGTAATCTTTTTTTTTTTTTTTTTTTTTTTTGAGACAGGGTCTCGCTTTGTAGTCCAGGCTGGCCCTGAGCTCCCTATGTAGCCCAGGCAAGCCTGGAACTCAGCAATCCTCCTGCCTCTGCCTCCCGAGTGCTGGGATGACAGGCGTGAGCCACCCCGCCTGGCCACCTTTGTTATCTTATTCAATTATTATATTGTACTCATTCTAAAAATTTAAATGTTTTAAATCATGGAATTAAAACTTCGATTTTTTTTTTAACTGGGGAAAATGGTTATGATTAGGAAGAAACCCACTGTAAACTCTAGCATTGCTAATTACACTTTAACACTGAATTAAGTGATACAACAGTCCCTGCAAAGCCCCGTAACTTCGTGTTGTACCGTTCTTCTTCTTAGTGCACCCAGACGTGCGGGGGAGGAGTGAAGTCGAGATCCGTGGTCTGTCAGTTGCCCGACGGCCAGGTGTCCCCGGAGCGCAGCTGCGAAGCCCTGAGCAAGCCGCCCAGCGTGGCGCAGTGCCACGCGCATGCCTGCCCCGCGGGGGCGTCCTGGCACCGGGGGCCGTGGAGATCGGTACGATAGCGTCTGGCTCTTACCTGTGTTGTGTTGTGTTGTGGCTTCGCTTTACAATGTCCCTTTCACTTTAATTTCCTCTTTTTATAAGTTGTGAGAGCCACATACTGTCTCTTCACTAATACTACATTTTTAAAGCAGCCATGTGACTTGTGTTATTAAATTTGATAAGTTGAACAGGAATCCACTTAGGTACTGTAATATTTAATGGTATTAGATGTATTTATTTTGATATGTGAATTGTGAACCACGGCACTATGGTAACGAAAATCGTTTCCTCTGTTACGTCTGTGGCTTGCTCTCTAATACTTCGGAGATGTCTGGCTATTTTCATTTGTACATAACGTTAACGTTTTGTGTGCGACAGTGACAAATTAAGCTGTGTCTCATCTGAGCATATAATCTTATGTGGCTTTTGTCTGTCAATGTCCAATAACTGATACAGAAGGAAAAATCCATTCCTTTAAAACTGCTTTTGCCATTGTTAAATTTATTATTTTGTTCGGAAATGTGAAAATATCATGTTAAAAAAGGTAGATTTACTTACATAAATTGTCTACAATTTGTTACATTATAAAAAAGTATGATTTATGTAAATATTTATATGAATATTCATCTTTCCACTATGTGGACTTACTGTGGTATAGGAATATTTTAATCTTCTAGGGGTTTTTTAAGAGCCATAGACAGAACTCATAAATGTTAGTCATGAGTACTTCATTTTTCTCTAGTATTCTTGAAATCTCCAGACTTGGAAGAATACTTAAAATAGAAATACATTCAGATTAGCATATTGATCACTTTTGTCTTTTAAAATCATGAATATCTAAGTACATTTCTTTCACAGGAAAAACAGATTTGAGTTTACAATCTATGACTAAATTTTAAAAGGTAAACCATTTTCACCTGGAAAAAATTATAACTCCAGTTTAACAATTAGTTTTTTTATACCAAATTATGTTTTTCTTCAAACCTTTATGATGAAGCAGTTACTGGATTTCAAATCATGCTATTTAAAATAAAATGAAGGCTAGCATTCACCTTCATAATCAAAATGTTACCATTGATTTAAACAATAGAAAAATGTAACTTCATTAGGAGTACTGTAAAGTAATATTGCTGCTTCAGAACACTGTCACTCTGTGAACTCATCAAAAAACAGAAAATTCTCATACATTTAATAAGTGATTTTGATCATCTGCGAAGTCTTTGGTGCTAATCTGAACATCTTTCTCTGATGCAGTGAGATTTTCTGCTTCAAGGCTCAGCTAACCATGACCTTGGCCCAAGTCTAGCCCAATACTTGTTTTTCTAAATAGCGTTTTAGTTTTTTTTTTTTTTTTTTAACACAGTGATGCTTACTTGTCATGTTCTGCCTGTGGCTGGTTTTGCACTAGAGCCACAGGGCTGATGGGCTGCAGAAGAGATCCTAGGCCCCCAAAACCTGAAATATTTATCCTTCGGTCCCTTCTGAGAAAATTTTTCTAATCCCAGCTCTGTTTAATGAGCAGGGTACTGATGCTTTTTAAGCTTAACATGAAAAGTATTTAAAATTATAGGATATTAGAATTAGAAATACTATTTTTCAGT
This sequence comes from Thryonomys swinderianus, assembly GCA_004025085.1. NCBI lineage: Eukaryota > Metazoa > Chordata > Mammalia > Rodentia > Thryonomyidae > Thryonomys > Thryonomys swinderianus. Next base: position 12,921 of record PVIC010038906.1, read on the forward strand.
TAGTTTAAGGTCCATGTTTTTGACCCCTCATTTGAATTTTAAAACATTCTAAGGTTTACCAACCTTGTCTACATATCCACTGTGGTGTTCTCGTGGTATTTATATGCTGTGTCGCAGTTTCCCTAACACTATATTCCAGTATGTTGGAATTCCAATAGATTTGTGCTGGTTTTTTTTTTTTTTTGTACATGAATGATGTTCTAAGTGAAAAGCCTGAATTTTCATTAGAGTCCTGTGCATAGTGACTTTTCTAACCTTACAAATAAATAAAGAGAAGGTAATCATTAAAAATCATGAAATAATAAGACAGAAGTACAAAATTTCTTCATTGCTTCTTATATGTCTCTTCCAAAAGGAGTTATTTGGGTAATTCAGTCTTTGCACTAGTGAAGAACTGTGATATCTTTATTTTTTTTTGATAAATTGAAAATGATGTTTTAAAAATCACAAATGTTTATATCAGAATGTTTACAAACTTATTTATTTACTTCATGACATGTACATATGTATTGTTAGAGTGCCTGAATTTCTTTTTTTCATATAAAGACTATTTATTTGTTCAGTTAGCCTTTTATATTAAAAGGCTTTGGGAGATCTGAAGTTTTGATGTCAAAACCACCTCTCATCTTTCGCCTCCTTCGTGGCTGCTGTGGATTGGCTCAGCTTCAGAATATCTCGTATCTACAGAGCAGGTTGGCAGGCTTTCCTGGGTAGTTTGATTTTTAACATATTTGTTGATGAACGTAGGAAGTTAAGAGGACACATGTGTGACTGTAGACAGGAGGGAAGGAATGGTACAGAGTATCTTTTCATTTTAAAGGAAAATAAAACTATGCAGTGCTACATCACTGAAAATAGTATTAGAAGGTTTGCATCTGCTTTCTCTCTGTGGTGTGGGAAATCTTACTCTGCTATAACAACAGGAATAAATAACCTATGCCTGTTATTTTAATTTTTGTATTTTTGTGATTGATCTATGTGAAATGATTGTATCTTAACCCTTGTTTATTAATGATGTGTGTTGCTTTGTGCTTTGCATAATCCATATGTATGTTGTACTTTTACTTATTGAATCAATACTTAAAAATATCTTAAGTCACCAAACAGATATTTTATTGTAATAAATGTCTCCTTTCTTTTGGTGCTGTTTTTCTTAAATAATAAATTTGTTAATTTCTCTTATGAAACATTTAATTGTCCAATAGTGTATGTTTTTGTAATTTTACTTAGTACATGAATAAGCTAATGTTACTTTTCAGATAGTAATTCTGTTAAAAGCTAACATTGCATTTAACAGTATAAAGTTTATTATTCAGCTATCAATGTGTAGTAGAAATGTTTATATTTTTATTTTTATATACTATAAACAATGAACAAAAGTAAGTGGCGTGGACGATTATATTCAGTAACTTAAAATAGATGTGCTTACAATCAAAGTAGACTTTAAAAGGTGAATAAAAGCTTTCTCCTTTTCATATACAGTAATGTATTTGAATTGTAGCAAAAACTAAGCAAATCTACATAATTTTCCCATTAGGTCTCACTTAAAAAGTAATTTATTTTCCTCCATTAATTATTTCCTATGCTTTTGTATTTATTTATCTTTATATAAAATACATTTATGTATATACTTATATTTATTCCCTACAAAGTGAAATATTTGGGAACCAATGTCTATTGCAGTGGGTTCTGGAGTTGCTGACAAGTTATCAAAAGTAAAAAAATACACGTTTCCTTTTTTCCTTAAAGTTGATTTTCTCACTGTATTTCTAATGTGATACACTGGAATACAACAGTAGCACCCGCAGGAATGAGCTTGAGGGAATAATACACACCCCGTGACAGCAGTTTGTCAGTGAACTAGTGTGTGTAGCCCAAGAAGCGCTAGGGTCTCAGCGGAGGTATCGGGGTCCTCCTGCCCCGCGCATGCCCGGAGGTGAGTCCTCCGCGCCAGGTCCAGGGCGGGCTGGGAAATGCTTCAAGGAAAGCGGCCTTTGTTTGGACTTTGTAAAGTGGGTTATTCTGCAGAAACAGCCATAGTCATTGGTTATTATCTTAAGTTTACAAAGACATAGTAAGTGCACTGGAAATGAATTTTTAGATATATTTTTAAATGCAGAATAGTAATATTTATTATGTATTAAAATAGTCTTTCTGCCGGGCGTGGTGGCTCACACCTGTCATCCCAGCACTCGGGAGGCAGAGACAGGGGGATTGCTGAGTTCGAGGCTTGCCTGGGCTACATAGTGAGCTCAGGGCCAGCCTGAACTACAAAGCGAGACCCTGTCTCAAAAAAAAAAAAAAATAGTCTTTCCACGTAGTATATACTTTCTACCCTATACTTCTAAGGTACACTTGTTGGTTTTCCTCGAAAGCAGGAGCCATTACTCTCAGGGGCAAGACACCTAGTCACAAGATACAAGCTAGACATGAATTTCACGTACTAGGGGTTTCCAGGTCAGTGATGAGCAGACCAAGTAAACAGGTGACCATAAGGCGGGGTGGAATTCTCACTTCGTTTTCGTAACAGTCATGACTTATAATACTGAAGATTCATAATTACAAATGCTTAATAGGTTAAAGTAATCTAAGAATGAATAATGATTATATTTTGGTAGAGAATAATTCTGCTAGTAAATCCTGGAAAACCTGAACTGGGAGGACACATTCCATCATTAGTCAGTAAGAGGTGAGCAGTGTCTGCTTCTGTCTTCTAAGAATAATCTTCACATGGATCCAACCACGTTCCTACCCCTCCTGTGAGAATTTTAGGCCTCATGGGAAAGGAGAAAGTGGAAAGGTTTAAAAATTGACCCAGATATGGATGCTCTGAAAATAATTTCAGAAATGCAGTTGCACCCTGCCTTTTTGAAATATATGATAGGAAAATGTAGGTATATATTCTAAGTAATGATGAGATCATAAAAGGAGAAATAAACTGTGGGTCTTAAGAAGTTAAGTGAAGTTAGAGTGTAGAACATACAGTAACTCTAAAATAATATTTTAACATAAATGATGACACGTAGTATTTTTTCTTTATATTCCTATGGTAAAGAAATGCCCATCTGTCCATGGTAATTCTGTTTCCCTAGCCACACTGATTCAAAATGTTTAAGACTCTCTGGAAATAGATTTTAGATACTTTTTAGATACTTTTAGATTTTAGAAATAACCATCTCATTTCTAAAATAGGTGATAAAGTATATTCAGTTAGTTTTGAAAATCTTGGCTCAACCCCGTTAGAGTATTTTTAAAAACATAGTTTAAACTATTTCAAAATGAAGTTTTTATAGTTTCCAAAGTGAAAAAAATAACTTACAGTATCTCCAAGTAGCAGTTTATCACTGGACACACTTGTTCTATACTAGGAATTGGTTTTAAATTCAGTGTTCATTACTCAAAAATTGAACTTGGCTTCACAAGTTTCCATTGTCATCGATGCCATTTTATATCTTAATACCTTTGAAAATGAAACTTTAAAATATTTGAAAGATTAGAAATTTTTTGTCTCAGTGTTTTAAAGACGTGGACTCAACGAAACATTTGGGAACCTTTGAACGTGTTCTTAGGATTTTACAGAAGCAATTGGTTCCTCATCCACTGCCAGATTTCACCTCCACATTAAACGGCAGATACTAGATTTCACCTTTGAGACAAGCCTGTTTTTCGTAATAGCGAATTAGTAGTTCACCTCCCTTAGCCTATTACTGTTTATGACTCAAACGTGCACAGTAGAACTCTCCAAGTGCTTCACACTAAAGCACAAGCACCGCTCGTCAGCGGCAGCTTTTCATAGCACCTGCGCCTCCCCCGAGACCTGAGTTCGTACCTAATGCGCAGTGCGTGCCGGAGTTCAAGTGCCCGGATGTGGACGGCTCGATGGCGCCCCCTTCCCGTTGTGCAAAGACATGCACGGTGGATTATGTTGTAAATCAGACTGATGATACAGGGACCCATGTATAAAACAGTGCTGTGCCTCAGAGTGGGTCTGCGTGGGGCTAAGGAGCGCACTTTGGCCCGTCTCCTCTTCCTTTTGCCTTGAGTTAGAAATTCTTTTCATTAAAAATTCACTTAGCTTTTTATGTTTAAGTCACTCTGTAAAATCTTTTTCTGTAATTTAATGACTTTTATTATATCACGTTTCTCTCTCCCTCCCTCCCTCCCTCCCTCTCTCTCTCTCCCTCCCTCTCTCTCCCTCCCTCCCTCCCTCTGCCTTTTGGTTTACTGTCCCATTCTAAAACACTTCTTCCTCAACTTTAAGAGGAAGAAAGGAGACAAATCTGAAAATGGTTTCTACTCGATACCTATGGCTGGTTCTTTGGTTGGCTATAGATTCTAGCTTGAAAACAATTACTCTCAATCCTTAAGGCTTGCCCTATTTTCTGCTCGCATTGCATTACTGAGAAGCCTGAAGCGACCAAACTCCTAATGGGCTGTGTGTGCCTTGTTTCCATATCTGTGTCACTGAGGTTCTTGGTACCTTTTTGTTTTC
>PVIC010038907.1:0-17381 GCA_004025085.1 Thryonomys swinderianus
CTGACCCTGAACTGAGGAGGGAGCACAACCTGGGGCAGGGGACGGAGGCCTTGTGGGAAAGGCAAACAGTGTTTCCAACCAGCACATTGTTGCACTAATTCACATGAATTCCAAGATGCTGCTTGGCTTGGAGTTTGCACTTAGCAACTGTCAACACAAGATGAAATGGCCCTAGAAGGTACCCGAGTGACACTGGAAATCTGGACAGATTGTTTCCCAATAATGTCTTCAGTTTGCTGAGAACAAATAGGCTTATCAGTAACATCAGCTTGTGTTTTGGCCTCTGGTGTTTCTCCAGCAAATGCCTGGTGTATGGGCACTTAGCTAGTCCTAGGTGAATCCTAACTGGGTTGTTGGCATGGACAGAGATAAAGACAACGTTTGTAGGAGTGCCCATGAATTTTTTTTTTTTTTTTTGCTTTTTGGAGACAGGGTCTCGCTTTGTAGTTCAGGCTGGCCCTGAGCTCACTATGGTGCCCAGGCAAGCCGCCGCGAACTCAGCAATCCTCCTGTCCCTGCCTCCCGAGTGCTGGGATTACAGGCGTGAGCCACCACGCCCGGCATTGTGGTATGTGGTGTTGATTGTTGGTGGGTGTGTCTCCACGCCCAGCATTATATGTGGTTACCGGGGATTGAACTCAGGTCCTTGCCCTTGCGAGGCAGGCGCCGGAACCACTGAGCTAACCCTCCGGCCCCCCATGAATATTTTTCCTTTTCAGATACGTATGTTGATGGATCATGGGGCCAGGCCTTACTCACAGGCTTTTATGGTTTTTCTTTTCTGAAGAGCTGGAGAATAACCAGAGATGCTTAGTGACCTTTTTTATGAGCAGGTTCCTCTTATGGGTCATTACATTGATTTTCCTCATCCATGCCTGAGGACATTAAGAGCAGGGCACATGGCCTTTCCCACCCTGAGGACCGAGGTCACCTGCCAGCATCAGCATGTCATGGTAAAATGGTCAGCAGCCATGTGGCCATTACAGTGAGTGAGGTAGCTGTCTTCCTAACTTGTTCCATTTACAGGTATATGTTAAGCCAGGTGATCCAGAACCCAAATCTGTCTCTGAGATTCTAGTCATTTTGCTCATCCACCGAAGGTGTGCACAACACTCCAAAGGAATTCTTTTCTAAGTCAAAGTCCCTTCCCTAAAATGAAGATAAAATCTACTTATTATGGAGCTCATCCTGTAGCACATTTTTTAGTATATGCATAAGATTGTATCCCACAACAAACGGGCAATATAGGGTTTTCTTTGTAAAAATGTTTATAACTTATAGTTGGAAGTTTTCAACATGAGTGTTCTCCTGTAAGCTTTCCCTCTAAGTGAACTGTCCATATGTAGAGTGTGTGGGATGTGTGTGTATGTGTGTGTGTGTGTGCATGTGCGTGTGTGTGTTCACATTCTCCAGAGCCTCTGCAGGTGAAATTCCTTGACATACATGGGGAGGCTTGACCACAAGGGTTTGGCAACAGGGAAACTCAGAGCCAGGTGGGGAGAGAGGGCATCCTGGGCTGCTGGTAGGCAGTCAGGGCTGTCCTAGCCTCCAGCTCTGTCCTGGCTGTGATTAGTGCAACACTCAAGGTAGTAGAGAAAGACACTCCTGGACTCTGAGATTAGAGATAGTGCTGCTCTCCTAGCTTCTCTCTGACCTCACATCTCTTTCCATGTAGACTCTTGGTCCTGTTTCTTCTCTGGCTTGACTCTCTCTTGCTTAGAACCATGATAGGAACCTAACAGGTGTGGTTGAATCAACTGTAGTTCTAGCACCTGGGGATAAAAACCAGTCTTGATGCCGTTAAGAGTCTGAGAGAGCTGATAAAACGTAAGATGGTCAGAACTTGGGGGATAATCCCAGAAGACAGACAGGAACCTCCATCCGGAGAATAGCTGGCAAGTAAAAGAATCGAGAGGACACAGGGTACTAGCTGAGGTTGGGTCTAAAATGACTCTATATATTTTAAATGCGCCTAAATGCTGCTTCCTTTTGGAACAGTGCCAAGTGGCCCATTTGCAGATTGGCCTACGGTTGTTTCTGCATAAGCAGCAGTAAAATTGGCACTGTGGGCACTCAATTTCATGACATAGTTGTTACATTTTGCTTCCTGATGTAAAGAGGGTCCCACCCTCTTCCTTATAGAAAAGGCCCCCCCCTTGGGTCCTGCAGAATATGGTGGGCTTCATCTGATAGGAGGAGACTTTGTATATGCTTAAAAGTTAGAATGTGAGACTCTTGGAAAATCCAAATACATCAATACTGTGCGTCATGTCAGAAACCTGAACCATGGAGCTAACCTTCCAGTGATCATGCTAGGAAAACTGGAGATTCAGATGACCTCAAACAGTTTATTTCCTGTTCCACATTTTCCCAGATTGTATTTAAAGATGCAGAGCCTGCCTTCTCCCCACACACCAGCATGAGGTATGGGGTACCAGGCTCACCTCTCATCCCCTGGTTGACATCACAGCTCTTACTCCTGTCCTTGAGTTTTGTCTCTCAGGCCCCCAAGCTGGAAGTCATCAGGCTCCTCTGGCTGCTGAAGCCACCCTGCCAAAATTCCCTGGAGCAGAAGACGTGAATCCTAGTCTGCCTTGGTTTCTAGTCTTACGTGGATTTCCTAAGAGAAGTTGAGCAGTAAATTAAGACCCTGTAACCAAAGGATTAATAATTCATTGCTGTTATTGACAGGTGCTCTCCTTTCCAAGTATTTTGGGAACCCACATTGGTGTGGGTAGAATTGAATGTGGCATGTGAGTGGATATCCGGATCTATTTGTGGCTGTTTGCCTGGTGGTCCCTGCCCCTCAGGAGTTGTCTAAATGCATGATTTGTTAAAAGCAATACATCCTTTGGTGAAACTTAGATTGGCCATTAATTGGTCATTGATCTCCAACCCATTTAGGACAGTTATTCTCACGGATAATGGTATGCCTTTGTCATATTGTATAACACTGAATCTTAGTTTATTGCTTGTGGATTATGGTTTCACCCCAGGTACTGAATGATATCTCATAATTTTCTTACTGACATTCATCTAGCAAATATTCTTTGAGCATCTATGAACCAGGAGTGAGATGAAGCGCCATCTCTTGGTACCCAGAGATGGATAAGCAAACTTTGCTGCCTTTAAGGCATGTTCTGTCTGCTGTGGAAACACGACATGTACCCATGTAGCTATAATGGAAACGCGCTAAGCACCTTTCTTCTATAGTGTTGGCAGGAATGTAAAATGGTTACAGTGGTTTTGGGGGAGTAATATAATATCTTTTAAAACTTAAAAATAGCCTTCCATTTGACTCTGTAATCTTTCTGGGAATTCAGTGCTTCAAAGTGTGGTACATAAACGCATAAGTTGTAGAATGTTTACTGTGACATCATTTGTAATATCTAATAATAAAAACCGTAAGACAAAAACAAAAGCCTTTTATATCCAGCAATGGGGGACTGGGGAAAAAAGTGACAGGTTTTACAGTGAAGTCAAGTGAAGTTGAACCCACAGATACAGCAGTTCTCTGTGATGGCTAAGAATATTCCTGATAGCAAAATAAAATATATTTCACCTGATACTGTCTTAGTGAAGGAGAAGTCCTGTGTATTAGAATCTTTATGGTTCGGCCATCAGATCAGAATCTTTTTTTCTTTTTTTTGAGACAGGGTCTCGCTTTGTAGTTCAGACTGACTCTGAGCTCACTATGTAGCCCAGGCAAGCCTTGAATTCAGCAATCTTCCTGTCTCTGCCTCCCCAGTGCTGGGATTACAGGTGCAAGCCACCACGCCCGGCACTGTGGTATGTGGTATTGATTGCTGGTGGGCATGAGTCTCCACGCCCAGCATTGTATGTGGTCACCGGGATCGAACTCAGGACCTTGCGCTTGCGAGGCAGGCACCAGAACCACTGAGCTAACCCTCTGGCCCCAGATCAGAATCTTTATGTTGCTATTCACTGTCCCACGGTATTCGCAATCTGTGGAATTGTGGGTGATTTTCAGTTTTTGATCTGTGAATAGATCTTTGAACACCTGTGGCAGTGAGGGAAGGGGGAGGAGGTGCCAGCTCTTTGACCCACCATGTTGGTTGCCTGTGGCCCTCCTGCCACTGGCCCCTGTGGTGGTCAGCAAAGCCCGGGACCCTGCCATTGCAGTCTCTCCTTCGATGGTGGGGGCTGTGGGTGAGTCATGTCCGTGTAGCTTTGGCACCAATCATAGTGCTCCTTTCTCATCCCAGCCTCTGAGGGTGACCCAGCCAGGCCAGAGCACAGGAAGCACCTTCCTGTGCACGGGTTCCCTGAGGACCATAGGGGCTCCACCACCCAGAAGCACGTAAGGGCTCTGACAAGTTCCATGGTGGGACAAGGACTCAGGTTCCTTTAAATCCACTGGTACAGGTTTTTGTATATGAAACCTTCTGTGCGGGGTCTGCATCTGTGCTGTGTACTTGGGGGCTCCTGGGTGAGACCCCTGCTGGGTCTAGGTTCGGTCACGGTGGCAGTCCTCACTTCTCTGCCCTCCACAGAGAGGGCGTCAGCAGGTAGCTAAGGATCATTCCTAGGAACCCTGACTTTAGTGACTGTGAAGTCCTACTGGGAACTAGTTCATTTTTCCTCCACTGTTTTGGTCCATACTTAATGATTAGAGTTTAAGTTATCACTCATATTTAAATATAGTCAGGATACATGTTGGCTTTGAAAAAAATGTAGCTATGATAATTCTCTGACATGGAGGATGGGCAGCCTAGAGGTCCCTTGTATGCAGGTGGTGGTTGGGGTTGTCTCGCCTGTGCCCCCTGAGTTTGCTGGTTGGCATCCACTGCCCTTGAGTCCAGTCAGCCCTGGCTTTCTGCAGAAGACTCATCACTGTTCCCCCTGAATACTGGTAGCACAGGGGAGATTCTCACCAGCGTCTTCATTTTCGGTGGCTTCCACCATCCTGCTGAGCAGTAGCTGGACACTGGTATCCTCAGGCTGACCCTGGTCCCCCTGAAGCTGCTGGCTTTTTATTGGCCTTTCCGTGGACTCAACCATACCCATGTGTCCAGCCCTCCTCTTGCCCACACTGGAGCCTGAGGCAGCTCCAGCTTATGGAGAGTGATGACTTTGAGCCTAGAGTTTCATTATAAACAAAATGGAGAGATGGCCATGTCTTCTGCCTGGCTTCAGAATTTTTACCTGATCATTTATTTACTGAGTATCTTTTGAGTCGGAGCCTATGTCCAGCCATGGCCCAGGAGCTTAGCATCTGGGTATGATTGTGTCTTCTCTGAATACCCTTGGGGATCCCCATAACAAGGGAGACCTTCACTCTTGAGATAACTCTCATTAGTTTGCTTTCTGGGTAGCAAGGAATTAGGAATAACAATTCCGTCTTCAGCCTCATTCATGGTGTATTCCCTTTCCAGTGCGTCGCTTGGTCCGTGACCATACCATAGTGCACACACCCCATCTCGTTAGAGCTAGGGTTGCTCTAAAGACATTTCCCAACCTGCAAGTTTGTAAAGCAAGCAGTGGAAGACTCCTGCGTGCTCAGGTTACACATTAGTGAAAAGCTAAGAGTCTAGAGATGCACCCTACAGCCAACCTTGACATTCGAGTTGAGTAACTGGATTGTGTTAGTTTATTCTTTCACTCATTCATTCATTCATTCACCAGAGTATCTACCATTGCATCCCATGCTGGGAAAGTGAAGCTTGCTAAGGTGAAGCCAAGGGTGGTGGCAAATGCCTGTTATCCCAGCATTCTTTAAGGCTGAGGTAAGAGGATCCCAAGTTTGCAGGGCCCAGGAAAGAGGAATGTCATCCTTGGAGGAGAAGGAGGGTCAGTGAAGACAGGCAGAGAGAGTCACTGTCCTGTAAGGATATAGGTAATAACCCAGAGGACAAATAGAGCCCAAGGCATGGGAACAGTATGTGGAGAAACACTAAAGATGTGAGTGAGCAGAACTCTGAACCCTGCTTGGGGCTGGAGGGACGCATGGGAAGGCTGTCTGTTCCCCCCGTTACTAGGGTGCTCACACATGGCGCATTCCTGACAGTACCAAGCAGAAGTGCAGAAAGGTGCAGTGACAGGGTGCTGGCCCTCCTGTACATCTGCGTGTTGGACCTGTGGAGTCCACGCTCAGGGACCTGCAAGTGTAGGCCGCTCAGCGTCCTTTCTTCAGTAGGCTGCAGCAGACTTCCTGTTCACTTGCAGTGCACCCGGAGAGCTAATACCAGAGGTAATTTTTAGGTTAACCTTTCCCCTACGTTTTTAATGTTTGAAAGCACCTTTTCACTGTGTTGTTACTGTTCATTCTACCTGAGAGAGCAAGGTGAGCTGCAATTGAGTATGATGTTGGCAGATCATTTAGAAGCAGCCCTATTGCTAAAATTTGCCGAAGGGTTACCGGGCAGGTGACAATAGCTGCTTATCAGTAGCTGACATTGGTGATGTTAAGTTCACCGGTGAGGACACCGCCGAGGACACCGCCTGGCACTGCTTGGGGAACGAGATGATGAACCTGCCCCCTAGTTTGGAAACATAATGAGTAGAACTCAAATTAACGAACAAAAGGGAAGCAGTATAAAGCCTGCAATGAAGTATCCTATCTAATTGGGTTTTACTTGCACAATAGCACAGATTAAATGCAGAGCGTCAACTTAACCTTTCCGTGCGCTGCCTTGTCAACCCAAACCAGATGGTTAACATGATTTATAGTTTTGTTCTCATTGTTCTTCTCCATCTAATTGGAATCAGAATATCAAACCGTTTCGTAAACAACCTGGAATCGAGGTGTTTGCTTTATCACTGAGTAAAATAAAGAATGGCTGTGGATGGAGTACATTTTCGATTGAATTAGGAACACACCGCACGGGAGGTGTGAACACAAGACTGATTTTTGAAACAGTTTGGTTTGTATTCTAGCATTTAGGGCTCTGCATGTGAAAGGTTTGTAAAAGCATGGAAATATGATTTGTTCTCAGAATGAGACATGCAAAATAAAATTCTGGGTAAATTCTTCAAAAAAACTGAAGAAAATCATTTAAATCCATAACTTCATTTGAAATTGCTCCTAATGACCTGTAATTTCCTCCTTTTGAAATGGTCCCATTACATTAATCAGATTGATGTAGTGGTGATAGATTATTCTCATTAAAAGGAAATACTGTTTTGTTGTTCTTACCCATCCACCCTCCAGAGGCTCTAGCCAGGAGTAGCTGGGGAGACTGTGGCCCTTGGTTTGACGTGGGGCTCAGAGTTGCCTGCTTTAGGGCAGGCAGTAAATAACGAATGGCCGTGGATGGCGTACCTGGACGGAGGCCCGTGTGTGCCAGGTGTCTCGCTTGGCACCTGCTCCAGGTGAGGTGGGATTATCTGAGGCGCTCAGGAGGATGATGTGGACAGTGGCTTTGTTTTCAGAAGTTTTCTTCCAGTGTGGAGAGCCTGTTCCAACAGAGAGCTTCGCCCTTTCTAGCTGGCCAATTTCAGCAACGAGAGCGGCTCCTCAGAGCCGTCTGTATTTTACCAAGTCCATAAATCCCCGCGGATCTCCTCCTGCCTGTAGCTTCAGCGTGTCTCCAGGGCAAGGACTGCTGCCTCCAAAGTGGGGCTGCTGACACAGGACAGTCTGACCTTCAGCTTCTCACAGGGGTCGAGGAGACTGTCGTGTGGTTCTTCATTTTCTGAGCACATATTTTATGATTCTTATTCTGTGAATATCTGGCGGTTCTGCATTCTAGGAGACATACTTTGTTTCCACTGCCTCCCCCTGCTACATGATTTGAGGCAGGCCTGTCTCACTTTGGGACTGTCCATCAGCACCCCATGAGGGAGTGCCCGTCGGGTAGGCAGGTGGCGTTTGTCGGTTGCCTCTCCTCAGCTTTGCTAGACGAGGAACAATTTAGAACAGTTTATCTCTCTGTTTGGGTCAGGACTGCTGTTGTTCCGAGGTGTAGGAACTGGAGACATTGCTTTCGGTCCGTTTGTTCTGCCGGTCATCAGCTTGGTGACCTTGGGCAAGTGATTTTACCCATTTTAACTATATTTCCTTATTTTTAATATGGAAAAAATGAATACTTACCTCAGAATTGCTTTGCGGATGAAATGAGATAAAGTTCTTGACTCATAACAGTTGCTGAAAGCTGTTAACAGTATTAGTATTTTTAAAATGAGACTGAAAATGGCAAGTGCTTAAGTTTTAATATAGCTCATATGTAATCCCCACTCTGGAAGGTAGACAAGATCTGGGACAATTAATTGTGTTTTCTGAAGAACTCCCAGCAGGGTCACTGCGACGGCACCAGCTTCCCATGGGATGGTTAGCAGTGGCTGGGCGCAGAGACCACAGATGGCAGAACTGGGAAGCTGCCTTGGGTGGGGTCTGGGCTTGAGCGCAGACATAGCTCCCTCTTCACGGTCCCGGCCTGGGACCTGTAGACACTCAGTAAGGACTTGTGGTGAAAGTATATGGTGTGATTTATGTTTTAAATTTTATTGAAGTTCTCAGGTAGTGAGCGACATTATATTTATACAGCTAGGTAGTAAAAGGCATCTTCAATCAAGAAAAAAGTCATTTCCAGGAAGACCTTTCCTTCTGTTTTCTAGTTACTAAGGCCAAAAGGTAGTCTCTGTTCTGCTTTTATATCAGTATGGATTAGGTTTACCTGTTTGGGTACTATGTACTAGAATCACATGGTATGTGCTTTTTGGGGCCTGCTCTCTTTGTTTAACATTATTAAGTTCAGGGAACTCATCTATATTGCTGCATGTAGCAATAGTTTGTTGATTTTCACTGCTGTATATTACTTCATCACATCACACACATCACATTTTACCCACTCTACAATTGTTAGGCCTTTAGTTATATCTAGTTTTGAGCTATGAGTAATGTAGCAATGGAAATTCTTGTATACCCCTTTCGGTGAACGTATATATACCTTTGAGTTGACTACAATTGCAAGCTAAATGTTATGTTCATCTCTCGTACTACCAAGGTGTTTAATTTTCTGAAGTGATTGTACCAATTGACATTTTCCTAGCAGACTGTGAGTGTGCTGGACATTTCGTGTTCTCAATTGTGTTTGTTTTCATTTTATCTCTTCTTTATAGTTGTCTCAGTGGGTGTGTAGTGGTGCCTCATTATGGTTTTATATTGCATTCCCTGAGGACTAATGATGTTAAGCACCTTTCCTTTTTTGCTATTTGAGTATTTTCTTTTGTGAAATGCATGTTTGAGTGTTTTGCCTACTATTCTACTGGGTTGCTTTTCCTTTTTTGATTGATTCATAGAGAGCTTATAAAATCTGGATGCAAGGCCTTTGACAGATAAATGTATTAAAATATCCCCTCCTACGCAGTAGCTTGCCTTTTAAATGTGATCCCTTGATGAACAGAAGTTTGTTTGTGTAATGTAGTTAGCTTAATGAGTTTCCCCGTATGCTAAGTAGTCCTTGTGTTTTGTTTAAGAAAGCTTTGCCTCCTGCTGTATACATCATCCATATACCCACTACAGTATCATTTCCAGGATATCTCCGATGCATACTCCAAACTGAGACTTTTACATAAGGTGACATAGTGTTTACACATAACCAACATGCATCTTCCTGTATATTTAAAATCTTTTCTAGATTACTTGTAATACTTAATACACTGCAAATTCTTTGTGTAGTTGTTACACTGTTTTCTTTAGAGGATAATGACAATATAAAATAGCCTATGTGTTTAATACAGATGCAAGTTTTTTCCAGTGTTTTCCATGCCAGTGGTTGAATTTGAAGATGCAGAACTCAAGTATTCAGAGGATCTATTGCGCAGTTTTTCCAAAGTTTTAGAAGTTATATTACTTCTTCTAGTAGAATTACTACTTTTATGACACTGTAATAAATGGAAGCCATCCTAAGTCACGTCTTGAGGGGATAGATGTTCACAAGTAATTTCCTAAGCACAGGTGGCACCCAACCTGGGAGGAACTCTGGGGTTAAGTGGGATGTCTTTGACAAAGTCTGTCAATCTAGAGAGGCTGATCCCCGACCTGGTGTCATGGGAGGTCGCTCACTTCTCACTTGTCTCCTAGTCTTCATCTGTACATGCTTGTTACTCTCAAGTTCCAGAAAGATACATTGGAGGAGGCAGGAAGTGAGATGGTGGTCCTGGGACTCCAGGAGGGAGGCTTTGGTAGACATGTAGCAGTCCCTTTACCCATCTTATCTTAGTGTTTTCTCAGAACCTTTGTATTCAGATTCTGAACTTGGTGTCTTGGTTTTGGAACTCCACAGGCTTTACAGCGTTAAACAAATCACTTCACTGCCTGAGCCAGCTTCTTGATCTGTATAAATCGCAAAGGAGAAGCATTTGGAGTACATTTTTGTTGGCTAGATGGTTGGGTGGGTGGATGCATGGATGGATGGATGGAGGGAGGGATGATTGTGTTAACCATTAAATAAAACCAAATTTATAACACACTGACTCCGGGGTTGACACATAGTCCAGCGCTCGATAAAACTTCCTTTCTTCTACTCTTCCTAATAAACCCTAATTACTCACTGAATACTAAAGTGTCACCAGCGTGGTGAATGTAGTCCGGTAGAAATAAAATGAATCTAAATTATGTTAAGGAGTCCACAATACAGCTTTGCCTTGTGATTATAGTTGCAAATGTGTGTAATTTTGAGAATCACACATAATAAAAAGCCACTGCCTGAAAATGCTTCTAGCAGATCCCGGCTACTGTGCAGTGGTAGATGTGCTGCTGGAGAGGTACCTTTCGGGGACCGTTTGAATTGGTGGATTACCCAGCATAGGGTGCTGAATAGTTGCACAGCTTGAACCCTGTTGCTCCCACTTCCTCTCCAAGAGATGTGACACCACCACACCCATCTGTTCTCCACTCAGCAGATGCAGCGACCACTTTAAAACATGAACAGAGTTGTCACTTCTCCCCTTAGAACCCTAAAATGATTTCCAGTTGCACTTAAAATAACATCCAATCTCTACTCCCTGCTGTTGAGTCCATGCATGATCTGACCCTCAGCAGGCTTTTTCTCATCTTCTCCTGCCATTTCTACTTTGCACATTGTGCACCAGGCACAAGGGCCTCCTTGCTCCTTTCTCCCAACTTCCGGTTTTCCCTGGCCCCAGGTTTGGCTGACACCTCCCTGTATTTCTCCCTAGAGTCCAGCTGTGATATCTACTCATCTTGTTACCATGTGGTGATTCCCTCTGTATAACAAATGTGGTTTGTGTATTTGCTATATTTGCTTTGCTTCTTTTCCCTGTTGGAGTCTAAACATCACTTTCATTTCTGGAACACAGCTATTTAAATGTTCAATAAACAAATAAACAAATGAGCATTTGTTCTTAGCCAGCCTGGATTTTAAGACCAAGAGTCTGCCAGGTCTTGCTCATGCTGTGCATATCCTCCTAACTTCTCTCACTGATCACCATTTTCTTGTCTCATCTCCCTTTAATGTCATTTCTGAATTGCAGATGGGCTCCTTCCCTTCACCTAGGAGCTTATATTACAGGTTGACATGTCCAAGTGGATCCATTGTTTCCATTGCAGTCTTTCCTTAAATCCCTTTTATCCAGAGACAGAGTTTTCTGCTGCAGTCTCATATGAACAGTCACTGGCGACCTCCCTCCGAGGGAAGAGTCAGTGGTTGTGACATAGTGGCTGTCTCTCATCAGTTGGGCTTCTAACAGGTGTGGAAGTTCCTAATATCCCTCCCAGGGGCTCCCTCCTATCATCAGTTTAGCATTAAAAACTATCAGGGCTTCTCTTGAATATTTCATGGTCAGCAGTCTCTTGACTGAGGACAATGAGTAGGCTTACCTTGCTTAATTCACAGAGAGAAATAAGAATCCAGGTATGTTCATGGAAACTGGAGAACAGAGAGCACATCCGGGACTTGTATGGCTTGATATTTATTCTGGGATTCAGTCATCAGTAGAGAGGACCAACACTAGGTTTCCAAGAGATAATATTGGATTGATGCTTAATCAGATGTGGCTGGCAGAGGCCTCCCTAGGGATGTGAAACCATTCTCAGGGAGCTGTGGGCTATCCAGACACCAAGAAAGGCTTCTGCTGTGCAACCTATATCTCAACTGAGAGTTGCCACCTTGGGCAAGAACACCCATAGGAAAGGATGGCCAACTCTAATCTGGAAGGATCCAGCAGGAAATACTGTGCAGTAGGGTTGTTCTTCAGTGAAGAGCAGTGGGACAGCTAAGGTGGCGAGCAGAAGAGTCCTTATCAGGGTGGAGGTTGGAAGAGCCGTCTATACTCAGTGTCACCGTTGAGGGGTCCTAGACATGGTGGGCCAGGGCTGGGGGAACAAATGAGGGAGAGGAGTAACTAGGCTGTCGGAAGGGCAGCAGCTCCATAAGTCGTGCTCTGTGTTCCTCTGCCCGAGTGGAAGCTGTACTTACCACTTAGCCTTTCTGGACTCGTGTCTCGTCATTTTTAAAGTGGAGAAAGCAGAGTAGGCTGATGCATATAGAGTTCTTAGGTGGGGCCATACTGGACGTATAGTAAGTACTCAGCCATTGTTAACTACAGAAGGGTATAATGACATCTCCCTGCCCCCCAAAGTGATTCTGGGAGTGTGGGAATATGTTAAGAAAGGGGCTTCTCCTGGATTTCTCCTGGCTGCTAGGCTTCTGATTTCAAGGCTGAAGTAATAGTGGGTTTGTTTTTGACAACAAGTAAGTTGCATTCCTATGCTGTCTAGCACCAGGAATTAAGGGACTGATAACTTTTTACATAACTAGAAAGATATATAAGAGAGGTCCCAAATTAATGTCATCTATACCTTTATTTAACATGCAATGATATGTATTGTTAGGGAAAACTCAAACCATCAGGCAGATCAGTGGGTGAAATCTACCCAAACCAATCTGAAATGCTTGGAAGTTGTTAAGAGGTAATGACATATGAAGGAAAGAATACCTTTTCTATTTCTGTAATTATAGGTGTCTTCTTGCAGGGGGATATAGCCCTTCTCCAGTGTGTAGTGAGCAGTTTGTGTGCATGCAGTTTAACACCCCTTCAGCTATGTTTTCCCTTTGATCCCTAGCTTATTAAAATATGCAAATGTGAGTTGTATCTTATTAATGTGATCCTTTGTTTTAAAGCTGTGGGGGGGGCTAAAATATCCTTTTTTTCCTCTAACATATTTGGATTTTTAATGTGCAAAATAGGACGAGAGCTTGATTTTCCGCAGGACATATTTTCTAATCAACTGTTATGAAATTTTTTTATGCACTGCTATTTCTTGCTTTCTTGGAATTCAGTGAGATAAAGAGTAATGACTTCATTGTTATATCCCAAGTATTCTCAAGCATGTCGAGACCCTTATTAATTTGCTATAACTTTCCAAGCACAACAGTGACTCTGTCTTACAGGAGTGTCCTGGAAGCATATTTTAAAGATGTGGCCAATACTGAAGATAGTTGATCCAAAGATTTTTCTGGTGACTCCCAGGCCTATGGCATACATGCATGATGACAATGCCCAGCCAATCTCTTATCTGCATGTGAATCTGTCTTAGAGCCACTATTTCCTGTTACAGTTTATTTCCTTAAAAATAAGGCATTTGAATAATTTGAAATGAAGTTAAACATTGACCTATTAGAATGAAGATGCATCTTTCTCACTGTTTCCATTTCTTGTTCTCCTGACTCGTTCTCTTTTCTTTCTTCTGTCCACGTCCTAGAATGAGCTTTTCTCTTCCTATTTAATGCTTTTTTCTTTCTTAAGAAAAGCTAGTTATTTTACAAAGGCTGTCATGTGGCAATGGCCATTTTATGAGCCTGTTACCTGGAAGCTCCCAGTAAGGACATTATCTTGTGAGGTGGGTGTCCTCACTGGGTAGGAGAAGGAAGTGACCTGGTTAGTGATAAAATTAATAATAACCAACACCACTAGTGCTTGCTATGTGCCAGGCCTATATTATCTCCTTTAGTCCTGAAAACAACCTTGTTAGGTACTGTTATTTCCAGTGCCCATTAAACCAATAAGGAAGCAGAGCCACGGAAGTAGAGCAGCTTGCCAAGGTCGCACTGTCTTAGAGGTCAGAGCTGGGGTGCACAGCAGGGCCACCAGGTGTGTTCACTGGCTCTGGGAAGATTTGGGCCATACAGATCACGTTCTTTGTTACCATACTGGATGAAAAGCACAGTGAAAGCATTCCAGCTCCCACCGCTCATATCTTTCATTTTAAGCAGAAATCGTTAAACCTCATCTTCTAAAAAAGGCTACCTGTGGCTTTTTGACACCTCCCGTAGTGTCCCCAGGAACGGCTGTCTGGGGGAGGAAGCCTCGTAGGTGGAATAGTTGAGAGCCTATTTTTTTTTTTTGAGACAGGGTCTCGCTTTGTAGTTCAGGCTGGCCCTGAGCTCACTATGTAGCCCAGGCAAGCCGCTGCGAACTCAGCAATCCTCCTGTCTCTGCCTCCCAAGTGCTGGGATGACAGGCGTGAGCCACCACGCCCGGCATTGTGGTATGTGCTATTGATTGCTGGTGAGTCACCGTGCCCAGCATTCTATGTGGTTACTGGGATCGAACCCAGGACCTTGTGCTTGTGAGGCAGGCGCTGGAACCACTGAGCTAAATCTCCGGCCCTGAGGGTCTATTTTTAACAGGAGACCTTTGCAGTGTTGCTTCCTCCACCGTTGTCTACAGTTCTAGGGAGGAGACTTCAGCTCGCCCTCATTCTCAGATATGGCATCGTGGTTCATAAAGGAAATCTTCTATTGGCTGCCGTTGAAGTGCTTTACAAAACAAAGTTTGATGTGCTCTGTAAGAGGATGGCGGGTGGCAGCTTTTTGTGTCATTCTCTGACATGTGCCAGCCGATGTGAAGTGACATGTGGTGACAGAGTTGCACTTGGCGCTGGCGGTTTCTTTTGTCTTGATAAAACAGGTAGCTTTTTCAGTGGGACCGCAAGCCGGTCTTGCTTGGAAGAAAGGGTGCGTCACCGTATGTGTTTTTAGATGCGATGATGCAAGATGACCCCACAGCTTCCACCCGCCTCAGAGATACACTTGACCTTCGGAGACTGACAGCTGCCAGGGGGTCTGGCGGGTGCTCCTGCCTCCAGGGCCAAACAGCTCTTCGCAAGCCCTTTCTGCAGACCTCTGCCAGGCAAGTCCCAGAGACCCCAGGGTGCAAGCACGCCACACAGATTCTCTATCTCTTCATGGAATATTTCAAATACACACAAGTGGAAACAGTGTAAATGTGTGTGCAACTATCCACAGACCCGGCTTTATCTGAGCACAACATTTTGTCATACTTGCACCTAATATCTGTCTGTCTGCCTCTCTCGGTCTCCTCCCCCACCTCTCTGTCTCTCTCTCTCTCTGTCTCTCTCTCTCTCTCTCTATCTCTCTCTCTCTGTCTCTCTGTCTCTGTCTGTCTGTCTGTCTCTCTCCCTCTCTGTGCCCCTCCTTCATTAGCGCAGGTACCCAGATCCCCTGGGATGGATTTAGCACAAAACTAGTGAAGCTTAAGATTCTACCTCTCCTTCCCACACACTGGTAGGAAGGGAGACCTTAGCAAAGGGTTTAGCTGATAATTTTTCTGCAAAATTTGCAATAATTAGAGATGTTCAGCTGCAGTGGCCCAAGAGCAAAAGGGCAGTGTGTCACCCCGCTCTGCCTTTGTTTCCTTTAACTCTCCTCCCTGTCAGCAAGGACCAGACAGGTCTCAGATGCTTGAGAATCTGGCTAGGGGACGATGAGTCAGGGTATGCATTCAGTTTGGCTTTCTTTTATTTATTTTTAAATTGAGTTTATTGGTATAAGTATACAGTATGATCCCATTCATTATTGAGAATCTGTATCTTTACATGATATATCTTGATTCACATTTTCCCCATGCCTTCCCCTTTCTCCAGCCTTTCCACCCGCTATGTACATAAGCTTTGTTTTCATTTTTTCCTTGTTACCTTCAAATTTTTTCTTTCCCTTCTTTGTTTTCCCTCTTCTCTCTCCCACTCCCCCTTCCCCTTTGATTATTTCCTCCCTATTTTGCAATACCTATGATACATTCTGGACCTATTTATACTTTTAGTTTCTCACTCTAGAGAAATGATACAATATTTACACGCGTGTGTCCTATTTATTTCATTTATGAGTATGGCCTCAATGTGCATCCATTTAGCTATAAATGTCTCTCATTTGTTCTTTATGGCTGATAATCCTTTATGTTATCAAAAAAAAAAACCACCACATCTTCTTTATCCAGTCTCTGGTTGATGGGCATTTGGGCTGATTCCAAGATTCAACTATCACAAACTGGTAGTGCTATAAACATGGATGCACATATGTCACTTTTGTATGATGCTTTTAATTCTTTTGTGTATATGTCTAGCAGGGAAATAGCAGAGCCAAAGGGGACCTCTAATCCTAGTGTTCTGAGGACTCTGCACACTGCTTTTCACATGATTGCACCAGTCCACATTCCCATGAACGGCGGAGGAGGATAGCTTTCATCCTGCAGCTCTGCCAGCACTTGTTATTGGTTGATTTCTTGATGGCAGCCATTCTTTCTGGAGTTGAAAACTATTTTCATGAAGCTCCCAGTGGCTTCTCTTTATTGCTGAATTATTGCTTGGGGCCTCAGAGGAGCATTGTAGTGTGGCTTCCAGAGGTCACAGGAATGCAACTGTATTGGGGTGTTCATGCTTGATGTTATGTATATTAGTGGAGAAACACGGTTCTAAATGTACAGAGTGAGAATGAGTCTAGGGAAAAAATTCAAATCTTAAAATGTGGCAAATTAGATAGAAGAAAAGGATTCTATTCTCACTTATATCTACTCAAATTGAAAATGTCCTTCTGTCAGAAATGTACTGAAAGCTGTAGTATGTTCAGCTATAAACACATCACATTTTCCTGCTTCAACCTTTGAATTTTTTTCTTAGAGTTTTTATATTACAAGTGCTTCTGACTCCAGAGAATATATATACACGCACACACACATTTATCATTGACCTGACTTTTCAGATGTTGTTTTATGATTTATAGTCACCTGACCATACAATATTGTTATTCCTTTATTTTTCACTTCTTATAGTATTTCATTGTGTGGATGTTCCATAATGTATTCATCCTGTCCTGTCAATAGGCATTTGGGTCCTAACTGTGACTAACTGGAAGTAAACAATGTGTAATGAAAATCTGTACTCATTCAGGTGTGTGAACAGTTGTCTGTAGTTGGTATTGTCAAACACGTGCTCAGATATTCCCTAAAAGAATTTTGGAAACTGCCTCCTCACACATTTTTCAATTGGCATCTAAAATATTTCACCATAAGTTTGTATAATTTGAAAGAGTATAATTTGCTTAATTATTGTAATACAGATCTTTAAAAATAAAATTAAAGGTCACTCTTTTCAATGAAAT
>PVIC010038908.1:0-17383 GCA_004025085.1 Thryonomys swinderianus
AAAAAAAAAAAAAAAAATAGACACTTTCAGAATGTTTTATGTTAAAGTATTCTAATTTTCTCTACTTTTATCATACTTTTTTTAACAAAAAGGTATATTAGCACATCTGGATATCTGTACATGAATTCTAATAGTAATATAACAATTTCTGTCTAGGTAGAGATGGTAAGAGCTTTGGATTCAGATTTGAATTCAGTTATTTTATCTGCAAATTCAATAGCTCTGCGATATTGAACAAATTATTAACTCAAACTTTGTTTCTTCTCTACTGCACATGGTTTGTTAATGATTAATTACAGTTAAATGCGAGAATATATGTGACAGAGCTACCTAGCACTGTTATTTGAACAAAATTGGCAGTGAATTAATGATAATGGTGCTGCTATTTCCTTAATCCAGTAGTTATTTAGAAAAATATTAACTTCTGGGGCCGGAGATTTAGCTCATAGTTCTGGCACATGCCTAGCAAGGGCAAGGTTCTAAATTCGATCCCCAGTAACCACAAACAACAGTACCAGGCATGGTGACTCACACCCACCAGCAATCAGTACCACATACTACAGTGCTGTGCTTGGTGGCTCACGCCTGTCATCCCAGCACTCAGGAGGCAGAGGCAGGAGGATTGCTGAGTTCGAGGCTAATCTAGGCTACATATTGAACTCAGTGCCAGCCTGAACTACAAAGCAAGACCCTGTCTCAAGAAAAAAAAAAAAAAAGAATATTAACTTCTCAGAGAGTACTTAAGTTTATTTCCTTATTCAGATTTTTAGCATGATCATAAAATGTGACCTGTATAAGTCCTGCTTTTCAGAATTTTAGATTTACTTTATGATATTTAGAGCACAGTTTTTATAATTTCATCAATATCTACCTATCCTAATATAAATTATTTCAAATACCTCATCCTTATTTTGTTCATTATGCTAGTTGATATTAGCTACTGTAATTTTGTCATACACATTGTTTCCATTTATTTCATGTCATGGTCCCAAAGTATGTGCTTTTTGTGTTTTGTTTAGTGTATGGTTAAATGCTCAGTGCTATTATGCATTTATTATTTTTGATGAGTTTGTCTCTAAAAGCACATGCCAATTATATAAAGGCATAAAAACAGAAACATCTGTATTCTATGAAATATTACTATTAAAAGATTTTTATGCACCTAAGAATAAGAGTTTTAGACTCAGATTTAGATTTCAATGTAGGCTCTCCTTGTTAGCCTTGGGTGAGATATTAGACCTTTTCAGGTATTCAGTAAATAGTTAATTCAACACCTACTTTGTGCCAGGCATTTTTCTAGTGGCTTGCAATATGGTACTTAAGAATATTGGATACCAACTTGACTTAATTTGCTCACTTATAAATTGATAATGCCTCACAAAGTTATTTGGAGGATCAGGGACAGCAGTGCTTGCTTGGTGGATAAGAGCTTAGTAAATAATAGCAATTACTATTAGAATGTATATTCAATATATATAATATCTGTAGTCCAAATAATATGGCCTTTCAAGTCAGTTTAGAGTTTTTGCTTTACATTTTATTTTTGGCATTAATATTACAATACTTGTTTTATTTTTTCTTTATACTTTTCTATGCTTAAATGTTGTTTTGGGGTTTCTTTTCCAAACAGTAAATGTTTTTATTGTGTAAGTTTAAATTGTGAAACTTTTCAGACACACACTAGAGTAGTGAAAATAGTGCAGTAAACTTCCAGGTTGCTGGGTGTGGTAGCATACATTTGTAATCTCAGCACTTTCCAGGCTGAGGCAGGAGGGTCACCTTGAGTTCAAGGCCAACATGGACTACACAGTGAGTTCAAGACCAGCCTGAACTACATAGTGAGATCCTGTCTCAGAAATAAACACACAATCATGTTTCCATAACCCAGCCTCAAGGGTTATGGATTCATCATTTGATTTCTGTTTCCCCTCCCCTTATCACCCATCCTCCCATACAGACCCCCATCCTTTCCTCAGCTCTAGTGGATTATTTCTAAGTTAAACATGTCAATTCAGTCATAAATATTTGCATTTATATTTCTCAAAAAACATTTTTAAAAATATAACTATTATTGCTCATGAAAATACCAGTAATTCTGTAATAACATCAAATACCTAGTAAGTCACTTGAGAAAGGAATTTTTACATTTCTCATTACTTTTGGAATGATTTGTGCCATTTTGTATTGTGTATTCTTTTCCTTCTGCCAAATGGATTATTTTATTTGAAAAGGTTGTAAATTATAAGAGAATTATGGAACTGGTAAAACCTGGGTTTGAATCCTGCTTCTGCCATTCACTAACTTTGATAAGCATTGGTTTCCTTGACTGTAAAGTAGCAGTAATTGTATTTAACCTCATCTTAAGAGTTAAATCTGATACCTGCATAAGTACTATTAATAGTATCCGCCACTTACTATCTTTTTAGTGATACAGGCTGTAATAAGCATCTATTCTTGATTATTGTGTTTTTTTAAATATTACAAAATTTATTAGATAATTACTAAAAATAGTGATTGTTAAATGGTCTTTTCAGGAAAGATATAGAACATAGAATCTTTACTTCTCCCACTACTTCTCTAAGTCCATGTTAATTTAGCTTGAACGTACATATCTTACATTTTAACTTACTGAGATGATTTTTTCTTTTACATTGTTGGTATGTTTATGTCAGTTATTTATTCTTCATCACGGACCCTTTTTCCTTTAGTGGGATTAATTATTTTCAGTTATTTGTAGATATTAACCTGATGTCAGTATACTTGGTGTCAGTTCTTCTCTACCTCAGTATTCTTGAGTTCTTTTTAATTCTCTTTAATGTATCTTTGAACAATTTATTTTAAAAATATTACCAGGATGGTGAGATTTTTTTAAGATTTTGAAGGTCTAAGAACTGCTGAGACCTCTATACATGAAAAATTAGGGTGAGGTGTAAAATTCTCAGATCTTAACTTTTCTCTTTCAATTCTCTGTAGGTCATTATTTCATTATCTTCTGGCATTTTATCGTTGCAGAGGAGAAATCTGAGGTCAATCTGATTTTAGTTCCTTTGAAATAACTTATTTTTTTCTGCTTGTGTACTTGTAGGATTATATCTTTATCCTTGAAATTTAAAAACATTTGCCAGGACATGTCTTGGTGTTGATGATCTCTGTTGAACCTTCTCAGTCTCCAATCTCAGGTATTTTTTTTCAGAACTAGAAAGTTTTCTTATACTTTTGATTGATTAAACTGCTCTTTTTCCACCCTTAGGAACATCTGTTGTTCATAGATTATTTCTATGTTTGTCTTCCATAGTTTTTACCTTTTTTTTTTTTTCATTTACTCAAGTTTGTCCTCTGTGGCATGGATTCTGTTTTCTGCAGTGTCAGTTCCAATACTTGCTATTCACAATACAGATTTAATTTTGGCTACTGTGTTTTCATTTCCTTATTCTTATCTCAACATATCTTATTTCATAAGCAGAATTCCCCTTAGGGGTACACTTCAAAAAACATGAGGTGGATTCAGGCCTAAAACTTACTTTCTGAGGCCACAACCACAGGACCAGAAAAATAAATAAATAAACAAACAAATAAATAAAAGTTGCTGAAAGGGTCCTCATAAACTTAAAAATGTAGATGTAAACAGGGGTCATTCCTGTCCTAATACAGAAAATAGAGCAATATTGGATACTAACAGGTCTTTGGTAGCTAGAGGAGTGGCAGAACAGCTAGTGATAAGGGTACTGTAACTAGAAATAAAACTGATTTTTCTGATTACATTTACTGTTTTTTCTTTATAAAAATAATACATAATAAATGCATATAATTTTGAAAAGATAATACAAAGAAGAAAATCCTATGGCTAAGGTAACTATTGATAAGAATTTGTTTTGCCAGATACATGCACCCATGTTGGGAGGGAGGGTGCAAAATTGGGGTTATACAGTTTTATATCCCTTTTAATTTACTATATTGGAAGCATTTTTTGCATCATTAATTTTTCTTTGAGGCCCTGATTTAACCATTGCATAGTATTCCTACATATGAATAGATGTATTATGATTTAATTAACCAGTCCCCTGTTGGTCATTTAGATTGTTTTCTATTTTTCAGTATAATGAGTATGATGACTATCACTGTACATAAGTCTTTATGCACATCTCTGATATTTCCTTAGGATAAATGAGGAGCTGATTCTTAATCCTGTCACATTGGTAAGGATTATATACATTCCTTATTAAGAATATAAAATGCTTGTTTCTTATTGTTCAATGTGATTGCATAGAAAATTCTTTGGATTCTAAACAATGTGATGGTATCTTCACCAAGCTGGAGAGAGGTTTCTGATACTCAACACCTTCGTGATGGAACTCCTATTGCATAATTTTGGGCAGGAAAACCACTGCTGGTATCAGGGAGTTTGGAAGCCATATGTACTTGGGGAAACTTGAGGGTGGTTTAAAAAAGTGTGGTCCTTGCTCATTCCTACAACTTGGGTCTCCATATTAATACTCTCTGGCTCTGGACCCTTTCTTTTTCTCAACCATTCCTGTTATTTTCAGGCTACTATTCTCCACGAGAAATCCTTTTCTCCCAAAGTTCATGTGTACATTTCATTGCTAGGTAAGAAAACGTCAGTAGTTGATATGTTCTGTGAAGGTCAAGATGAAATGTTATATCAATCACAGATCAGTTTTTGGTCCTAGTGTACTTGTACATGATAATCTCTTACTGAACTTGGAGAACTTTTTAAACTTCTATTTTGTGTAGAGGTATCAGAAAATAGCCTGGGAATATGCATTGTTATGTCATTATAACAAAACTAAAAATCTTATTTTTTAACACATTAGCTGAGTAGATGAGACTACACCAGCATTTCCCTTAAAATATTTGGAGAGTTGTATAGGTTCTTAAACCATGATCCAGAATTACTGATTGAATTGTTTTTCACCTAGAAGATAATAGTGATAATTTTATACAACAGTGAGTTGTATTGAAAACAGTGTCAAGTGAACAGTTTCCTTTATCTAATTTTTTTCTAATGAGACCCATATTTTAGGTTATTCCAAATTGTAACTTTCTACACATTTCAGAATTACAAAGTAGAGCAGAGAGCATGATTAGCATTTTCTAACCTTTTTCAGCGTTTCACATCATATTTGCATATGTATAATCTGCCAAGTTCCACGGGTTTTTGGCTGGCAGGCATTATGGTGGGATGAGA
Source organism: Thryonomys swinderianus (assembly GCA_004025085.1). Taxonomy (NCBI): domain Eukaryota; kingdom Metazoa; phylum Chordata; class Mammalia; order Rodentia; family Thryonomyidae; genus Thryonomys; species Thryonomys swinderianus. The sequence continues at coordinate 5,207 of PVIC010038908.1, forward strand.
GAGGATAAATACATTTGCCTTACTTTTAAACTATTTTTGTCCATATTCATTCTTTAGCCACATTGTATAGAAATTTAACACATATATGAATGATCTCTTTCACCATGCTTGGCAGAAAATTGGCCATAGTAAGTGATGAAATGGGTATCTCTCCTGTACTTGTTCATTGCATTACATCTTTCAAAATTATCTGTAGAACGTAACTGTCACACAGTCAATTGGGACAAAAGAGGAGAAATACCATTTAAATTTGGTGGTGCATCTTAATTACAACATAACTGTGAGATAAACAAATATCTTACATTTTATGAATGAAGAAACTGAGGCCCACAATGTTAAGTTACTTGCCCAAGCTTAGGTAACTACACCAGTAAGTGACAGAGCTGCGTTTTAAACCTGGTACTGGCTACTTAGCTTCAAAACACGTTTTTCCTATTTGTTTCTTACAATTAGAAAAATATACTTTCTTGTTTAACAGGTACAATTCCCCGAACTTGGGAGCTATGCAAAGTAGAATATTGAATCAACCTAATGATCCATGTAACTTCAAATTGCTAATAAAAACCAAGGGTAATTTTTTAAATTATGGGATGATGGTGAGACTTATCCACTGTGAGTTATCTAGTAAAGACTAGACTCCAGGTGATTTATAGTGATAGATACAGATTTATTTCCTGTGACTTTGCAGATAGCCTGTAGGCAAGTTAGTCTTTTATTTATTCATAATCTTAGAGGGCATTTGTGGCTAAGGAAAGTTACTAGATAAGTGAATTTTTTTCTAGCAGGCAATGCTTTTTCTGAGATAATGCAGTAGGCTGTTTGGTTAACCTACATTCTTGTCCTGATAGTGTTCGTGTACAGGTAACAACAATAGAAAGAATTCAAACATATGATGTGTAGTTGGAACAGAAGATTTTAAGATCCCTTATCAATCGTACTTTTTTAAATTCTAAGACCAAAAGGACTTAATTGAGTATTTTTTAATCTTCATAAATCTACCTCACTTTGCTACTAGTAATTTCCATTAATATAGTTCTTTACAATTTACAAAGTGCTTTCTTATACGTTGTCTCATTTTTGAGCCAAATAACCCTTTGGGTAGATAGGGCAGGTATCCCCAGTTTGAATGACAAAGACTAAGAGAAAATCTGAATTACTCCAATTCATAAAACTTGTAAGTGGCAGATCTATGGCTCTACCTCTGGTCTACCAATCCTGAGTTCAGTGCTGTTTCTATGATACGTGGTTTGCATACATGGAAAATGACAAAGAACAGATGGTTCTCAAATTTTATTTCCACGGAAAATGTAAGTATAGCTTAAGTTAGACAAGAGTTCCAAAACCCAAATAATAAACAGCCATTGAGCAGACCTGTGTTATAGAAATATAACTGGTTATCATCAATACAAAAACATAGTTTGGGCTACTAGATGAATAATTGTGCTATTCACTAATGTGGCTAATACAGGAGAGGTAGCAAGTTGGTGGGCCACAGGTGAAGTAATTGAATTTTAGACATAGTAAAAACAGCATTGAGAACCAGGTACCATGCTTAGAGTTGTATCATTTATTTCATTTAGTCTTCACAAAAATTCTCTGAATAGAAGTCTTTTTAAATCTTCACTTTTCATGTAAATAAAACTTAGCCTTAATAATCTAGCAGGGTTTTATAATTAGTAATGTAAGAACAGAATTTTGAACTTTCATGTTTTGACTCCAAAGCCAGTGTTCGTAAGAGCTAATTTAAGATTTCTTATGGGTGTTTTGATAACAAGTAGTCAGTAGAATAAATGGTTGTCACTTTTAGGAAAAAAAAAATGTCCTGATGATAGTTGGGTGCCCTTAGCATAGAAGTAGGCAATATGTAATCTCTGAAAATTTAGGAAGATGAAAATTTTGTACCTGTTTCCTCCCTTTTCCTGTATTTTGGCACTGTTTCTGTGCTTTGTAGTATATTGTATAGATATTCCTTAACCTAGAAACATCTCTAAGAGTGGGAAAAAATGAAAGATGCCCTTTGTATAGGTCAATAGACCTTCTAGGATGAGGACCATATTTTTACGTACCTTTTATCTCCAGATCAGTACCTCGAATAGAGCATGAGTGATATGAATGAATGAATGAATGAACAAATAGTAAATAGGGATGGAAAGAGTAGAGAGAGGAGTTAAATTCAGAGAAGCTGCCTTATGTGGTATATTGATGGGTGATGGGTGGCCTACCTTTTACTTCAAATTTGTAGCAAAAAATTATTAGCTTAGATCCTGTGTGCTTGTTGAGGTAACAAATAATCAAAAGGACACTCCTTTTATGCAGTGAGAGAATGAGAGAAGGCCCTCTATATTCCTGAATTATTTTTTTAACTACACATATAATACATATTCATTGTAGGCACATTAGAAAATTCTAATAAGAAAAAACAAAATTTAAATTGTCTAAAATTCTACTGCCCAGAGATACCCACTGTTAACATTTTGGTGTATATCCTTCCAGAGTTTTTCCCATACAAATATATACATTTAAACATGCATATATTTGTTTAAAATGGGATCATTACAATCCATATTGTTTTGTAAACTGCTTTTTCACTTATTAAATGTGACTGTCTTTCCATGTCAATAAACTTACATCTTTATCATCATTTTAATGATTGCATAGTATTCCATTATATGGATGTACCATAGTATATTTAACTAGTTCTCTATTGTTAGGAATATAGGTTTCCAATTTGTCATTCTTAGAAAAAAATGGTGAGTGTTTTTGTTGTACACTTGTCCATAAAGAAAAAGGGGGGTAGATGATACCTTTCAAATTTTTTTTTCTTCTAATAGACTCAGATTGCCTTCCTGAAAGGTTGTGCTGATTTACACCTTTTCCAGCAGTAAAGCCAGAGTACCTACATTAGCACTGAGTGTTATTTTTTGGTAAACCATTACCACTTCGAGAGGCAAAAGGAATCTTTGGGTTAAATGCATTTCTGTTATTGGTACTACGGCTGAATTTCACCCTTATTAATCATTTCTGTTGAGGTTCATCTTTTTTTTTACAGGTTTGCAAAGCAAAGCTCTTTGTATCAAGAATATCAACCCTTTGTCATATGTTGCTTTATTTTTTGGAATCAGTTTGTGTTTTATCTTTTTTTGTGTCTGGTAGAATTTTTAAACTTTTCAGGATTCAAACGCCATTTTTTTTCCCTTTGTGATTTCTACCCTCCTTACCCCATGATTGCTATTTACCTGTTTTCTAATATTTTTATAATTTATTTTTGACATTTAAATGTTTTATCCATCTGGAATTTACTTCAATATAAAAGATTGAACTTAATTTTTTTCTGAAATAATTAATCAGTTTCCCCAATTAATTATTAACAGAATTGAGTTTAGAATGTGTTTTGCCATATAAAATATAAATGGTGTTTGGTGAGGATTAACTAAGACCATTTGTAATCCATTTAACTAAAACTCATGAGCTTACCTAAAAAAGTAATCATCATTTCTTACATTATTTCCATGAAAAAATGTATTATAATTTCAAATAAATAACTTGCAGATGAACTTTTGAAGCACAACCTATTGCAATTTCAAAACATTCTTAAGCAGCAGTTCTACTTCATTAGAGCCCTTTAGAAATGAAAATATTCCTGAATGATTTTTTTTTTTGGGTGTGCCTTCACTGATGCAAGATGTATTTTGGTAACTTCTTGTTTGCTGTGCTTTTCACAGAATGGACAGCAAATTATGGATGAACCTATGGGAGAGGAAGAGATTAATCCACAAACTGTAAGTAAAATATTGTATCATAAAAGAAACAAATTAGATACCATAAAATTATTCTTATTTTCAAAATTGGGCAATCATTTTATAATATTAAGAATTTATTGATACTTTCACATTAATTTTACCAGAATATACTCTTGAATATGCCAGTGACCTTTCTAAAAACTATTTGATAAGATTGATTTTAAGAGAATGACAAAGCAAGTTACTTTGTATGTTTGAAGGTTTTCATTAATGTGTTACAGCTTGTTTTTTAAATCAACTGAATATAAATTTATTAAAGACAAAAGTATAAGAAGATCATACTTTACAGAAATATTAATATTTAGAAAGTAGACATTAACCACTTCCTCACTCGTTTTGTTGTTACAGTTAATTCCTGAATCCCTACTAAGCACTTAAGATATTCCTTATATATTACATAGATGCAGTAATAATTTGTTACTAACCTCTCACAGGATATCTGTTGTCAGCAGCTTAGCTATAATCTTATTCTATCCATGAGGCAATTATTATTTGTTTATAAAATACATGTTCTTCAACTTATTCTTTTCATATATAAAGATAAAAATATGTATTATAGATCTCTTTTTTAAATGCATACACAGTATTCTCTTTTATGCTTATCCTATATTTAATGTAATTTTTCCATAATTATGAATTTAAATTTTACTAGAATATAGTCTTAGAAAAGGATGTGTTGGAACAAAGGGTACAAAGTTTCAGTAGACATTACCAAATAGTCCTGCAAAACAATTGTAAAATTTTCGCTGTATCAAACTACTAGTACAACTATTCCCTATTCAACACTAGACATTATAAGAAAACATTAAGACACTCTAAATAAGTAATTCTTTCTCACTTTAATTTGTATCTCATTTGATTATTAGTGAGGTTAAATATCCACACATTATTGGACCTTGTCCTGCCCAGTTTTCTTTTGGATTACTTCTTGACTCCTTATTGTTTTATACAATAAATATATTTTGAATATATTTTTACATTGTATAACTGTTTAATACAAATTGTTTTATAACTTTTATACAGTAAATATACTTTGAATATATTCTGGATATTAACTCTATGTCTATTACATAGCTTACAAATATTTTATCCTTTTTTCAAACATTGAATTTTTTCTCTTTTTTAAATGGTCATATCTGGCATCTTGGTTTTGTGCTTTAGTTAGTATCCTTCCCAGCTCCAAGGTTATAAAAATATTAAATTTTCACCTCTTTTAAGTTTTTCTTGTTATTTGTTGCTATAATTTTCTTTTTTGTAATTTTTATTTTGCATCTTTGATCCACTTGCAATTTTAGTATCTGGTATAAGGCAGAAATACCACCTTTTTTTTCAAATATGTCTGTTGTCCCAATCCTTATTTACTGCATAAACAAAATTCATTCTTTCCCTACTCATTTGAAATATCTTTTATCATACTTAATATTTCCTTCTCCGTATGTAAGTTTCCTAGGGCTGTCATAACAAATTGCCACAAGCTGGGTGGCTTAAAACAAAAAAAGTTTATTCTTTCACTGTTTTAGAAGCTAGAAATACAAAATCAGGGTTTCAACAGAACCATGTCATCTCTATGGGAGGATTTTTCTTTGCCTACTCTAGCTCCTGAATGGTTCCATTTTAAATAATTTTTCAATTACTGTAGTTTTATCATGTTTCTATATGTGGCAAGTTAAAACTTCCCACCTTTTTAATTTTCAAAATTGTAGTTTTGGGCCGGAGGGTTAGCTCCGTGGTTCCAACGCCTGCCTCGCAAGCGCAAGGTCCTGAGTTCAGTCCCTGGTAACCACATATGATGTTGGCCATGGAGACTCACACCCATCAGCAATCAATAGCACATACCACATACCACAGTGCCAGGTGTGGTGGCTCACGCCTGTAATCCCAGTACTCGGGAGGCAGAGACAGGATTGCTGAATATGAGGCTTGCCTGGGCTGCATAGTGAGCTCAGGGCCAGCCTGAACTACAAAGTGAGACCTTGTCTCAAAAAAAAAAAATTGTAGTTTTGGGGGTTTTATTTTATATTATATTATTTTATGTATGTATGTATGTATGTATGTATGTATTTTTTTATTTATTTTGCAGTATGAGGGGTCAAACTCGGGCCCTTTTGCTTGCCAGTTAGGCACAATACCTCTTGAGCTAAATCCACAGCAAAAAAATTGTAGTTTTATGGGACTTAATTTTCCAGATAAACTAAACAATTAATGTCAGTTATCCTCTGAAAATTGTATTGGAACTTGTATCAGAATTGCACTAAGTTTACAGATTAACATGACAATTATTTTAATAATAGTGTGTCTTCATATTAAGAAACATTCAGTTATTCTAATATTCTATCTCATCAAAATTTTGACTTCTTATGTATAGTTTTTGTACATTTCTTAAGATAATTCATTGACACTAAGAGGCTATGACCAAAAGATTGCGATTTCAAGTGAAGCCTAGACAATTTAGTTAAACCCTGTCTCAAAATAAAAATAAAATGGGCTAGAAATATAGCACTTTCCAGAAATCAAATCAGTTGTCATGCGCATTATGTCCATTATGGAAAAGTGAGGTCTTATTATTCTTCTGTCTAAAACCCCTCAATAATTTTGTGCTTCCTTCAAATGAAATCTAAACTGTGCAACGTGACCCTCCTGGGCCTGTATAACAAAGATTTGCATCCTCTTCTCCACCTCTTCTCTGGCCACACAGCTCTGCCCTCTGCTGAAAGTCCACTTATATGTATTAGCTTCTCCTTTGCTTCTGAGCTTTCACAGGTGATGTGCCCGCTGCAATCATTCTTTTCCCTTCCCACTCCCCTCCATTTTCAATTCCTGATCGTTCTTTAGGTCCAAGTTTAGATGTCATTTCAACTGAGACCTCTTCCTACCGTACAACTACACATCCACCTTGAGTTAAGTCTTTTCCTTTCTGCTGCCAGAGAAGCTTAATGGCAACACCATACCAGATCCCATTACTTACTTACCTGTTTATATTCCTTCCTAAGCTGAACTATTCATCTGTGTACTAGTTGGTGTTGGCCTTGAATTCCAGTGATCCTCCTGCCTCAGCCTTCCAAGTGCCAGGATGCCTACCTACCACATCTGGCTAACTGTACTTACCTTATGGTAGTTTTTGTAGAACAGGAAATATCCAAAGGGAATTTGGTGTGGGTATGTAATGAGGGGAAGGAATAAATATGATTTGGAAAAAAATAAGAGAGCATGTATATGGGGGGGGGGTGTGGGTGGGTAGGGATGTGGTTAAAAATGAGAATTGATCTGTGTCACATACTGGTACAAATTCCCCAATGTTGTGTGTGATTGTGAACTGTATATAAAATGTACCAATAAAGAACTCAATTTAAAAAAAAAAAGAAAAAAATATTCAAGTAAAGGTTTTCCTTTTGTCAACTGCTGATAATATACATGGTGAAAGTTGAAATGTTATATTAGTTTTTTTTGTGTGTGTGTGTGGTACCAGAGATCGAACTCAGGCCCTTGTGCTTTCAAGGTAGGCACAGAACCACTTTAGCTAGGTCCCCTACCAGTTTTCTATTTAATGCATTCTAAAATACTGCAAAATTAGTGATTTTTAACACATTTTTAATCTCTCTTTCTGTGGACCAGCAGTCTGGGAACAGCATAACTGGATCTTTTGTTTCAGACAGCAGTCAAGGTCCTGGCCAGATTTAGAACCTCTTCTGAAACTTCACTGGGAAAAAATTTGCTTCTAAGATCATGGCCCAGATTGCTACCTGTGGAAACTGAGATGACAAATGTGTGTATAGAATTTGCCAGCTAGTAAGCTTTCCTGTAGGTTGACTGGCTCCTTTTCCATGGTCTAAAATAAGGCAGTTTTGATCAGGACAAGACACTAGAAAGGATAGAGGAAAAGAAGAATAAATCTGAAATCCTTAATAACTTAATAACCTAGTGAAACATATTTATCCTAACCTATCCTTTTATCCATGGCCTGCTCTGTAAGGAAAATATAGGAACTTACCTTGATTCATTGTATTTTGTAGTCTTTCTTTTACTGCAGCTTGGTTTGTATATAACTGCATTTGGCCATTCATGAAGAAAGTTCTTAATGTCTGTTAGGTGCCCAATACTCCACTACCTTGTGAGAGACACAAAAGCATTCAAGGAAACTTGCAGTTTTTAAATGGCAATATAAAGCTGGTTTGGTCCTCTGCTCTCCTGGGCAATTACCACCCAAAACAACATGGAGAATGAGAAAGTAGACACTTGGTCTATGAAATCAGAAGACTTGCATGATTTGAACCACAGGATATAATATGAAAAGCAGATAGAGTGGTAATAAGAGGAAGTTAAACAATCAGGCATGGTGGCACATGCCTGTAATCCCAGCTACCTGGGAGGCTAAGGCAAAAGGATTACAAGTTTGAACCTAGCCTGGGCAATTTAGTGAGATCCTATATCAGAAAGAAACAGGACTGGGGATGTAGTCCAGTGGTGGAGCTCCCCTAGGATCAGTCCCCAGGACTGAGGGGAAAAAAAAAAAAAAGAAGAACAAAAGCCCAGGAAGTTATAGGTCTTAAGTGATTTTAAAGGAATAAATATCTCAACAGGGCAGGCTGTATTCACAGCCCCAGATTGTCAGAAGAGCTCCAGAATAGGGCCTCTAGGTACTTTGGGAAATGGAGAGTAGGCATAGGGCCGAAAACAGAAATTGGGCAAACGATGTTATAAACAGCCTCTGTATTCCTACTCCTCTAGAGACGAAAGTTACTTCATTAGCAAAACCAGAGAGTCTCCAGACCTGGGAGCTCAGGCACAGTAGGAAATAGGATGTGATACAGTATTAGGCTGGAAACAAGGAGGTCAAGTGAAATCCCACTGCTGAGTGGCAATATGGCCCTATCGTATCCAGCAGGACCATATCCTATAGGTAAGAGAATGGGGTGTCCTTACCTGAAGAAATTGGCCAGTTAACCTTAAGAAAGCTCGCCATTTGACTAAGCCCAAAACTTCCAGGGTACTTCTTAGTGTACACACTTGCTCCTTGCTCTCTCTCACTCATTCCTCCCTTTCTCTGTCCCTCTGTCCCTCTCCACTTTCCTCTCTGTCTCGGTCTCCATCTGTGTGTGTGTGCCTGTCTGTCTCTCTCCTAGTCTCACACACACACACACACACACACACACACACAGTGGGGTCTTACAGTGTTGCTCAGAGTGGCCTGAAAGTTTTCCTGCCTCAGCCTCCTGAGTAGCTGGGAATACAGATGCATAATTCCTTCCTTTCAAATATTAGAGAAAAGCCAAATATTACCACACATTTGAGAAAGGCTTTCAACATGAGAGAATGAGATTTTTTTTTTCACAGTACCAGGGATTGAACTTGGGCCCTTGTGCATCCAAGGTTGGTGCAGTACCACTTTAGCTAAATCCCCAGCCCAAGAGAGAATGAGATCTTAAAGGAATAAGCAATGCAGGTAAAAGGAAAAATCAATGTCCTTTGAGTGTTGACAAAATCTATACATAAAATAAGAGTATGTTGCTGTTTTAAAAAAAATCATAAAAACAAGTTCTTAGGAACTAAAACTGATAATACTCTGGGCTTTGAGGCAAGAGGATCACAAGTTCATGACTTACCAAAACTCTGTCCCAAAAGTTTGGAAAAGGAGCTGGGTTCAACCCCTAGTACTCCCACACACTCACACACAAAGATGGAGATGGTTTACATTTTTGTAGAATTATTTAGAAGCTAAAATCAAGGAGTGGCCCCCAAAAGTAAAGTAAAGCAAAGAGATTAAAAACAGAAGAAGAAAAAGATCAATCTGATATCTAATACAAATTTCAGAAAGACATTGGGAGAAATGGGGGAAAAGAAACTCAGTGAAACACCTCCCATTTTAATATCTCTAAGATCAGAATGCTTGTTGTAATTAATGGTTTGATGCATTTTGATTGATAGTATTTTTTCTTTCATAATGGTATAGTGATAAACATGCTCTTAGATAAGGTGGAATACTATTATACCAAAATTTTCCCCCAAATGAGGATCACTATTTTCTGGATTAAAGCATTTTATTGAGGGCTGGAGATTTAGCTCAGTGGTTCCAGCACCTGCCTCACAAGCACAAGGTCCTGAGTTCAATCCTGGCAACCACATACAACAGTGCTGGGTGTGGTGGTTCACGCCCACCAGCAATCAGTACCACATACCACAGTGCTAGGTATGGTGGCTCATGCCTGTAATCCCAGCACTCGGGAGGCAGAGGCAGGAGGATTGCTGAATTCGAGGCTTGCCTGGGCTACATAGTGAGCTCAGGGCCAGCCTGAACTACAAAGCGAGACCCTGTCTAAAAAAAATAAATAAATCTTATTGAAAGCCTTATAATGGAAGAGAAACAAAAAATGCTTTGCTTCTCAAGAAGATGCATTTTTATGGAATAACCAAACAACAGGAATAAGACAAGTCACCCAAAGATTGTAGAGGTTTTTAAAATCATAAAAAGTTTTGGATATATAAGAATATTAGACTTTCCAACATTAGAAATTAGGAAATAAAGAGCAGTGCCTTTAAAATGTATAATTAAAATGATTTTCAACCAGTGTTTTCATACACCTATTCTAGAAAATTCTGGAACATGGGCTCTGCCAACACTAGAGAATTGTTACCTAAGAAAAAGAGGCACAGTGTTTAGGAAACAAAGAATCCAACACTGTGAGCTTGATAAAGTTCCTTCCCATTACGATGAATAAAAGAAGCTTCAAAAGACTAGCTCATTCAGTAGGCTTAGAGAGTACTCCATCCAGACTGAAGTAGACAGATGGTTCCGGAAATGCTGTTTCCAGAGATGACAGGGGTGGTATTATAGAAGTGATTAATTCACCTGGGTTTGAGTATTGAAAATATACATGACAGGCTGTTGCAGGGTGAGAAGAGGTTGAGATAGATACAAAGAAAAGAAACTTTAAAACAAAATGACTAAGCTTGAGAGAAAACAAAAGCTGTCTGTGGGATCTCAAGAGTGAACAATATTTACATAGAGTACTTGTAAAGACTACTGATTTAACAAAAATTGGTAATACGTGTGCTAAGTCATCTGTATAACGGGTGTCCAGAGGTAATATCTGAAATTGATTACAAAGTAATATTAAGTTATTACTTATTGTACAGTGCTAAGTATCAGAGGAAGTAATACAAAAGTTATCAAGAGCACATGGTTAGGGGCCAGGGATTTAGATCAGTGGTTCTGGCACTTGTGTCAGAAGTTCAAAGTCTCAAGTTTGATCCCAGATACCAAATAAAATAAATAGAATAAAATAAATAAAATACAAAACTGATTTAGAATATTCTTTAAACAACAAAAAAATGAGCACATGGTATGCCTGCTTTGTGAGAATAACTCTAGGAGCAAGTTAGACCCTTTAACTCTTGATAAAATTGTAAGTAAAGGGCTGGAGATTTAGTGGTTCTGGTGCCTGCCTAGCAAGGGCAAGGTCCCTGATTCATTCCCTGGTAATCACATACAACAATACTGAGTGTAGTGACTCACACCCACCAGCAATCAGTACCACACACCACAATGCTGGGCATGGTGGCTCATGCCTGTCATCCTAGCACTTGGGAGAAAGAGGCAGGAGGATTGCTGAGTTTGAGGCTTGCCTGGGCTACATAGTGAGCTCAGGGCCAGCCTGAACTACAAAGTGAGACCCTGTCTCAAAAAAAAAAAAAATTGTAAGTAAAATTTTAAAAGTAGCTATAACTAGCTTGCAAAAAATACGAAATTTAACTTGAGTTTTGAAGAATAGGTGTAAGATTTTGAGACATGAATGTTAATGTTGGTATAAGAGCATTCTCATGGAAAAATAGTACAAAAGCCAAAGGGGGGGGGGAGTGAGACGTTTTAGAAATAGTTAAATCAGTTTGTCTGAAAGGATAATCATAAAGGAGAGCCTAATTTCTCCTAAACATAAAATATCTTCACTCAGACATCTTTGATACATGGAGTTAGCCCTTGGGTGTCACTTGAACTTACCCCTACATTTCTATTTGTAGCAGAGTCATTTCATTTTTGGTGGGATTTTCACACCTTATATCTTCCTCTCTTCCCTTTGGTTCTTGCCCTGCAATCTCTCTCCCATATCTTTGATCCTCTTCTGAAATTTTAATATTGTTATCCTTCCTTTGGCTTTCTAAAAATTCAGCCCTTTTTTGTCTTTACCTCCCTGAAGACTGATTTTCTCCATGTATTTCATAAAACATAAGAAAATCATTGAATTAAATTGATCCATACCAGAAGAGTAACCAATAGTTACCACCTTCCATCTCTTCCCCGGAGTGTTTGCTTTTTTCTTTTTTCTTTTTTTTTTTTTTTTTTTTTTTTTTTTTTTTTTTTTTTTTTTTTTTTTTTTTTTTTTTT
>PVIC010038909.1:0-17393 GCA_004025085.1 Thryonomys swinderianus
CAGTCCTGGGGACTGAACCCAGAGCTTTCACACTGAACTACATTCTCAGCACTTTAAAATTTTTTTTCTTTTTTTTAAGACAGGGTCTCACTTTGTAGTTCAGGCTGGCCCTGAACTCACTGTGTAGCCCGGGCAAGCCTCGAACTCACAATCTTCTGCCTCTGCCTCCCAAGTGCTGGGATTACAGGCGTGAGCCACCACACCCAGCACTGTGGTATGTGGTACTGATTGCCGGTGAGTGTGAGTCACCACGCCCAGTACTGTTGTATGTGGTTACCAGGGATCAAACTCGGGAATTTGCACTTGCTAGGCAGGCGCCGGAACCACTGAGCTAAATCTCTGGCCTTCTGTAAGTTTTTATTTCTTTTTGCTAGCAGACATTCTTCTTTCTAGTAGAGCTCAAAGAGTTAGTTATTAGAGGTAGTTCAGTGTCTCACTGGGGGAGTTTTCAACTGCAGATCACATACATAAAAGCGAACCTTACCTTCAAATTAGTATTTGGATATAATTAAATAAGGAGCTCTTGTTTCTTTCTCCTGGTCCTCTCCCCTTCGTAATTTCCTGGTACACGCGTGAGCCTCCTGTTGCTGCTGGCACAAGCCACCACGCGTTAGTGACTTGAGACCACACCTGCGTCCTTCTCTCACAGTTCCGGGAGTCAAGTCTGAGATGGCTCTTTCAGGCTGCAGCTGGGGTGTCTGTGGCTGATCTCCACTGACAGCTTCATCCTTCACGTCTTCACACTTCCCGAGGCCCCGGGATTTCTTTGCTTATACTTGAGTCGTGCCAGTCTCCTCTCCTGATCTGACACCTTCTCTCGGTGAGCATCTTCTCCTCCTGGTCAGAACTCCTGTAGTTACATCACACGCATCCTGTAGTTGCATCACACTCAAGACCCTTTGCTTAATCACACCTACAAAACTCCTTTTACTAGGTAGGAGAACATATTCACAAGTCTGAGAATTAGGACCTGAGCTTCTCTCTTTAGTTTAACACATTAAATTAAACATATCTTTAAATGCTTTTTAAAAATCCTAATTAGTTTTGGAATCAGATGAACATGTCCCACCAACAAAGCCAACTTTTTTAGTTTGTTTGTTTTTATTTTTTGAGTCAGGGTCTCACTATGGAGTTTAAGCTCTCCTCAAACTCATTTTGTAGCCCAGCCTGGCCTTTAACTCACCATAATCTTCCTGCCTCAGCCTCCCAAGAGCTGGGATTACAGGTGTGCATCACCGTGGCTATTTAACCAAACATTTTTTTATTGAATTCTTCCTTCCTTCCTTCCTTCCTTCCTTCCTTCCTTCCTTCCTTCCTTCCTTCCTTCCTTCCTTCCTTCCTTCCTTCCTTCCTTCCTACCTACTGGGGACCAAACTTAGGACCTTGCACTTGTCAGGCAAATGCAGTATTGTTGAGCTAAACCTCTAGCCCTTATTGATATTATTTCTTGCTTACATTCTGTCTCATCACCTCAATTCCTACCCACTTCAGCAACTTAAAAAGCAGCAGGCTCATTTCCAGCACCAAATATATTGATATGAAGTCAAGTAAGTGTTTTGGGCTGGGCTTGGAGGCCGGAAATTGAGATTAATTTGGAACCTGGTATTTGTGTGAAGGGCCATCCTGGTTTCTCCAGAGTATACGTCCCCTCAGAACCATGGGCAAAGACACAGGCAGGTGTCATCCAAGTCACAGGCGTATGGGTTTACTCATGATCATAAATGGGATATTCAGAGATCATTTTTATTTTCATTTATTTATTTGTTTGTTTAACTTTTTTTAATTTTTGTGGTACTGGGTATCAAACGCAGGGCCTTGTGCTTTCCAGGTAGGCACAGTACCCCTTGAGCTAAATCTCTGGCCCCAGAGATAATTTTAAATCATTTAAAAAACATTATTACTTTTTTGTTGTTGTAAGACAATTGTAGATTTCCATGCAGCTGAAAGAAATAATTTCCACACACCTTTTGCCCAGTTCTACCCAGATCAACATGTCACAAAACTGTAATGTAACACTGTACTCAGGATTTTGAGGTTGATATAGATGAATACAGGACACTTGCATCACTTATAGAGACCTTTGGGTTGGTGGCCATGTCTGCTTTTCCCCAACATCCTTTTTTTTTTTTTTTTTTTTGAGACAGGGTCTCGCTTTGCAGTTCAGGCTGGCTCTGAGCTCACTATGTAGCCCAGGCAAACCTCGAACTCGACAATCCTCCTGCCTCTGCCTCCCAAGTGCTGGGATTACAGGCCTGAGCCACCACGCCCAGCACTGTGGTATGTGGTATTGATTGCTGGTGGGCATGAGTCTCCATGCCCAACTTTGTATGTGGTCACCAGGGATTGAACTCAGGTCCTTGCGCTTGCAAGGCAGGCGCCGGAACTGCTGAGCTAACCCATCGGCCCTCCCCAACATTCTTAACCCCGGGAAAACACCAGTATTCCTTCCTTCCCATAATTTTGTCATGAGAAAAATTCTATATTAATAGTGTAATATAGTATGTAACTGTGACAAATGGCACACAAGGGACCACGTAGATAGGCTTGGTGTGAGGAACAAGGGTGATCTTATTCTGTCTGGATGCAGACAGGCTGAGGTGGAGAAACAGGTCAGCAATGGGCCAGAGAAGAAGCAAAGTATTTATTATAAGGCTTGGGGCAGGGGAGTCGCGGCTCCCAGGACAGTCAGTGCAGGTGTGTAGATAATACTGGGCTCTCGGCCCTGTGTCCTGCCCTTACTGTTTTAAGGCCATTGTCTGTTTACTGAGGATAGCGTGGCCCTTTGGCGGTTCTTGAGAACAGCTTGTTTGCTGAGAGGGTCTCACTCAAGTCTGGCATGATGGTACCCTCTCAGTTTGGGGCATTGGCTTCACTCGCACCACCGAATTCTGATAAAGGTTGTCGCATGCATTAACAATGGGCTCCTTTTTGTTGCTGTGTAATATTTCATCAAGTGTGCATGCTGCAGTTTGTTTAGCAATCCGTCTGTCGAACGGTACCTGGGCTGTTTCCTCACGGGACTGTCACAGCAGAGCTCACAGACACCTCTGCACACCTTCCTCCATGTTGTCTGTCAAGAATCGCTGCCCATAAGCACAAATGTTTCACAGAAGTTGCAGTTTTCACATTTTAATAAACAGACGGACCGTTCTCCAGAATGGCCGCACCATCGACATGCCCACCAACAGCGCAGGAGCGGTCTGGCTTCTCCGTGGCTTTGCCAGTATTTTTGTTTCATCGTACCTTTCTGCTATTCTGACTGGGTGCCATGACATCTCGTTGTGGTTATAATTTGAATTTCCCTAACAGCACAATAGTCACATCTTATGGGCTCATGTACCTATTTGTCTATTTATTTGGTATCGGGAATAGAACTTGTGACGTTGCACTTGTGAAGCAGGCACCAGAACTACAGAGCTAAATTCCCAGCCTCCTGTGCTGTTTAAGTCTCTGTCTCCAGAGCCTTCCTGAGGCCATGACAGCTATGAGAAGTGGGCTCTGCTTCAATCTAAACTGCCCCATCAACACCTAGTCTATACACGGGGCTTTGGAGCGATTTCAGAATATCCTTTGTTAAAGAAAAAGGATAAATTCTACTTCGTTTGTCTATTTTACAAATTATTGTTTTTCCAGTTCCCAACAATCCTAGACAAAAACTGCATTAGAAATAGAAATAAATACACTCAAATATATTTATATAAAGCTGTTTAAAAACCAACTAGTTAAAGCCGTTCTCTCTTTTTTCTTCTTTTATATTTCTTTCTAGTGAATGGCACAAACTTACCTTAATTTCTAAAAACAGAAATTGTGCCTCTCACTAATTTCAAAACAGCTTCAATGTCTCTCGTCAATACCGAGTTTCCTGTCCTGTAGAACCAGCTGACCAAACTCCTTGTCATTTCAGGCAGGGCCGGCAGGTGGCAGAATGCAACGCAGAGGAAGCCACTCGTCGCTGGGTTCAGTATCGTAGCCACACGTGGAAGACACCGGTACTATATCCCGACTTCGAGGAGCATACGTGTGGCTGGTGTGTGGTGGCCTTTGTGGCTCTAAGGGTTGGGATTAGCACAGAAACCCTTCCCAGAGCATATCAGTCACATTATAATCTTGTGTCCTTTGTAGAAAAATTCGACTCTGGATACTAATATCTTAGCTTTTTTTTAACCTCCTGTCATCAGAATCTCTTTTCTTAAGAAGAGATTTTTGTGAGCAAGGCTTAAAGATCTGCCATGTTTTTTTTTAATTGAACTCTTTATTGGTACATTTTATATACAGCTCACAATCACACTCAACACTGGGGAATTTGTACCAGTATATGACATGAGTTAATTCTCATTTTTACTCATATCCCTACCACCCTACAACCCCCTATCCCCTATATACATGTTCTTTATTTTTCTTTTTAAATCATATTTATTCTTTCCCCTCATTACTTTCCCCTACCACGTTCCCTTTGAATATTTCCTATTTCACAATATTTATCCTGCATTCTAGAATTCATTTACATCTACAGGCTCTCGTACCAGAGAAAAGATACGGTATTTATATATCTATTTATTTCACTTATTAGTGTGTCGTCAAGGTGTCTCCATTTGTGTATGGAAAGCGTGGTAGGGGTAATGCATTTTTCTTTTTTACAACATGGCAGATCTTCCATAGCAATTTTCGTAGCCCACCGAGAGAGGGACAGTTGGGGTCTCAGTGTCCTGGCAGGAAAACACAGTGGCCGTCCGGAGACCAGGCTGGCGAGGCCATCTGAGGTGACAGCCTGCAGCACGATACGAGCTCGCGTGAGCTGCAACTTCCCACGGGCCCAGGAGGCAGAGGTCACTCTGTCCCGGGTCCTAGGGGGCAAGGAGCCCTCCTCACTCACTTTGTGAGCCAGCGGGGACTCTGCGGGCCCTGCACGTGTACGCAAGTGACTCTCTGGAGGTCGGAATCTGGCCACAGTGGAACATTCTTCTCCCATGTTGTCATCCACCCTGATTCTTCTGCTGGGAAATCTGTGAAAAATCAAGGATAGTTCTGGTGAAAAGGAAATAAAAAATATTCAAGCTCTGTACCTTTCCAAATGTTAGTGTCCACTTAGCTCCCTCTGAGGGCCTCGCCCACGGTGGTCAGAAGGCTCTCTGGAGAAGTGCCATGGGGTTGACTTGTGCAGTTTCTGTTTTCTCCATGTGAGGTAGAAATAGCTAAGGGGGTGTAATCACTTCTGGAATAATACGTTTTCTGTCCCCATTGGACCTTGTGCTGGAAATGTGTAGGAGGAGTGTTTGCCACAGGTAGAGCTGAGCCCTGCTGGCCAATCAGGCCCTGGGGAAGAACTTGGGCTCCTCGTTTTATCTGATTCCTCGCCAGGCTCCCGGACCTCGGCAAGACTGGAAGGCAGAAACAAGGTGCTGGCCAATTCTGTCTTTCCCACGCAAAAGATAACAGCATTCCCATTTAACTACTTTAACACCAGTCAGAGGCAAAGCATTCTTATACCAGGACTGGAGAAAGTAGAAGCCTCTAATGCCTATGAGAATGTAAAGCTCAAGCCCATTCCCAAACCATTGCAGGATCAAGACAATTGTAGTATCTGCCTGGTTGTGGGTCTTCTGTAGTAAACTTGGCTGAGCCCTCTGGCAGAAGAAGAGTGTGTTCCAAAACAGTGCGGTATGAATTTGTGCCCTGATTTCAACAGATGCCATACGCACAATAGCTAGAGAAGTAAATGAGACTTTTTGACAAGAATGACTAAAAAACTAAGAAAGGCTGGTGAGGCTGCAGGGCATAAAGAAAACCTTTCTCCAGTGTTGGTGGGGCACATGAACTAGCACAACCACTGAGGAAGTCAGTAAGGAGATTCCTCAGAAAACTAAAACTACAAGTTTCGGTCAAGTCAACTATTTCCTTTCTAGTTATCTTCTTGAAAACATTAAAGACATCATATTACAGTAATACATGCATACCTATATTTATAGCAGCACAGATTATGATAACTAAACCTCAGAAGCACACTATGTGTCCACCAACAGATGGATGGATAAAGAAAATATAGTATTTGTACCAGTACAGTACTATTTTGCCTTAAATAAGAATAAACTTGAGCCATTTGTGGGACAGTGGATCCACCTGGAGCCCGTAATATTAAATGAAATAAACCAGATACACATGCTTAAATATCACATGGCTTTTCTTATGTGAGAAACTCAAAGTATCAATAAATAGCAGAATAAAAGTTAGGTAATAAGTAGAGAGATCTTTTGCAAATGAGAAATAGACCAAGAGAGGGAGGGAGAGAGAGGAAAGGGAAAGGGGATAAAAAAATTAAGTTAGGATATGCTATGTACATGTACCAACTCTCCACAAAGATGTCATCATTATGGACTGCAGACATGTACTAATAAAAAATAAAAATGGAAAGCAATACAGGATTGGGTTTTATAAATATTATTTCACTTAGTTTTCATAACAACAGGAAGGTACTATTACAAGGCTCAGCTTGCACATGTGGAAAGGGGTGTGTTAGATAATTTCCCCAGGATCACACAGTCAGCAAGATGAAGTACTGAGAATTAGACGTGCAGTCTGGCTCTGGGCCTCTTACTCATCACCCAGCAAGCAACACCATCAAGAGGTCTGTGTGAACAGTGGGAGGGGTTTACCAGAGATGGAGACACCAAGGGAATCCTTCTCAGAGTCAAAACCTCTGCTTTGTTTTGAAGGATGGAAGGACTCAGGAAAGAAAGAAGAATGGGAGGTAGAAAGTAAGACCATTAACCCAGAAAGGGCAAGCGCATGTACAGATATCCAGATATACAGAAAGCTGAGCATTTCCGGGCTGGGACAGCTCAGGGATGCAATATGCTGGGAGCATTGTATTCGGGTTTGCCCCAGGGAAGGGGCAGGAGCACAAGTAGAGGTGAAGAGTTAGAACTGGAGAACTTTCTAAGCCATTCCAGAGAATGCCATTTTGAAAGTTAAGAGAAGCCAATAATAGATTTTAAGCGGACTTTGCATTTTTAAAAGATCACTTTGTGTGTAAGTAGAATCACTGGCAAGAAATGTTTTAGAACTCAGGGTACTAGAAGAGTGAAATGTGAGACAGCACTGCTTGAGAGATATTAAGGAAGGGAAGAGGCCCCTGGTGACTGATTCGTGTGGGGAGTGAAGGGCCAAGCAGCAACGGTCGAGCACCGTTTGGGCATCACACGCACATATAATGGTGGCATCCATCCATCTGGAGAGAGCAGGGCGGGAGAGGGACAGAGCTAGAAAAGAAAAGGAGAATGATAACTCAAGCAACTGGGAACACACTGAGTTTGATGTAGCTACAGAGTATCCAAATAGCCCAACAAAGCGTTGGTTAAATGAGTCAAGGACTCTGGAGAGACTCAAGCTGAGGAAAGTAATTACTTCAGTGCTTTGGTGGAATTCGAGGCTGTTGGGAGTGTCAGTTTTTTCCCCAGTTTCCTTCTCTATGACTATTGTCTGATGTTGGATTGAGACGTGCATGTCAGGTTTTTTCTTGGTCAGCTGGTTTCTTCACAGGCTCTGCCATAAAGGGAGGCAGGCCCAGAGGATGGAGTGGGCTGCTGAATCTCCCACCCACTGCACACTCCAGTAGCTGCCACTCATTCCAGGGGCAGCTGTAGGGGCCAGTAATAGAAAAACACATCCTCTTTTCCCCACTTAGAGATACCAACCATGACCATCTTCATCTGTCTCCAACCCTTAGGTCTGGGTACTGCCCCAGAAGGCCTTTAGCTTGAATAATCTATCCTCCTCCTGTGTCCCTTCAGCCCTTGGAATAGTGTTTGCTGCCTGCCAGGAGCTATTTCCTCATATCTGAGTGTTCTGTTTTGTGTCCTTTTGTTACCTGGGCAACAACTTCTTGTCTAATTAACAGTTCTTTGTGTTTAATTCTCATTAACTGGTATGGTTCTAACTCCTGATGGGAACATGACTGTTACAGGGTGACTGGAGAAGCAGTGAGGGAGACTATAGGTCAGTGGCCAGGAGTTCTGTGTGCTTCAGGGATTTGAGGGCTCTCAGTCAAGGAAAGGGCCATGGAAGTGGCAGGAAATCCGGAAGTCTGTGTCACTTAAGCAAAGAATCAGTCAAGAAGGAGAGCTGGGATGCTCAGACCAGAGAACTAATAGTAGAGGAAGACTCCTGAGAAGAGGATGGAGGAGAAATCAAGTCAAGGGCTGCCTGTGGGATGGCATGGAGGGCACTTGTTTTATCACTAGGACATAGCAACCACTGGTAGGTGATTAGTCAAGAGAAGACTTCCAACAAAATGGCAAAGTGGTGAGTAACAACAGCTCTGCTTCTCCAAGATTCTAAATCCAGATACTGGGAACAAAACTTTGGGGAAGGAGAAGAGAGAGAACTAGATCCACAGAAACCAGGGAGCATCTGACATGAAAATGAAAAGCTACAGAGATTTTCGAGGCAGTAGTAGGGGAGGAAAGAGGCACTGTACTTTCTTCCTGGTTTCCCTGCTCACTACAGGGATTAAAGGGAGAGCCGGGGCCTCTGGAGGCCTCAGGTAGAAACAGTGTGGAGGAACGGACCAGGAATGGCTGCAACCTCTTGGGACAGGGCAAGATTCTTTTGGCAGGCAACGGCTGGCAAGTGACTCGTCTAAGTGCCCAACCTGCATGGAGTGCTTGATCAGATGCCATTGCCGGGAAGTTTCCATTGTTTGAGAGGATTGAGAGCAGCTGTGGATGGTTTCCCTTCAGGGCTCCCAAGTGTTGTGTTTCCATAGTGACTGGGTGAGAGACAACCACAGGTTACAGCTGTGGTCAGAGAGCAGGCTGGAAAGAGACCTCCTGAGGGGTTTGAGTTGAGGACACAAGCCCTGCCCACACCGCCTCCGGAAGCCAGGCCCAGCCTGATTTGCTCCAGATTTGAAAGTTATCTCACTGGAGCCCTCATCCGTGCCTCCTGCCTGCTGGTGCCTGCATGCGGCAGGACCCGGGGCCTGTTTGCCTTCCATATCTACCAGAGTGAAAAGGGAAATATCTTGACTGCCCCACAACCATGGATCCTTGAAGAAAACCACCAAGTGAAATCAAAGAAATGTCTTGTCTTTCTTTCCTTTGTTTTTGTGTTTTGTTTTGTTCTTCTTGGTTTTTTTCTTTCATTTTCTTCTTTACTTTCCTCTTTGTTTTCCACCAGTTTATTAGAGTTTGGGGAATTTTCCTTTGTCCTTGCTTTTTATCTCTTTTTCTTTTTCCTTTCCCCCCTCTTTTTCCTTTTATTTTTCTTCTTCTCCTTTATAATTTTTCTCCCTTTATTTTTATCTAATACTTTAGTCTTAATATAATTTCTTTTATGCCTTTACTTTTTTTTTTTTGAGACAGGGTCTCACTTTGTAGTTCAAGCTGGCTCTGGGCTCACTATGTAGCCCACATAAGCCTCGAACTCAGCAATCCTCCTGTCTCTGCCTCCCGAGTGCTGGGATTACAGGCATGAGCCACCACACCCAGCGCCTTTTACTTTTATCTTCTATTTCTCATCAGCTTTTTCTGTTACCTTTACTTAATCTTTTCCATCCCCAACAGCATCTTTTGCTCTACTGTTCTGTCCTCCTCACATTATATAGTTTAGAGTTTCAAATTTTTCCGTTTATATTACCCTACTCCCAATCTCCAATATTGTGAACAAGATAAGCCTAAAGCTTTATTAACCTTTAGCTAGGTAACCCTATAAAATTACCTCTAAGTTCTTTTCTACCATTAGTAGAGATATAGCTGTCACATATAGTATACATTAGCTCTAAATCAATACCTGGATTGTCTTAATGTTCATATTATAATTATGGATATTTTTCTGTAGAGTTAAAGGTGCAGTACATAATTTATTCTTATAGGATGTTAGTATCCAGTTTGTCTTGGATGATACTTATGTAGCTGATTTGCTTGATATTACCAGGGTCATATAATTGCTGAAACAGGTGAGTTTTCTCTACAAGCCAATACTTAGATTACCCTTATGAGATTAAATACACTAGAGTATATTCTATGAGAACTCAGGCCAATTATACTTCATCCTCCCCTCCCAAATTACCTGACAGAGTCAGATTTGGGGGCTGAGGCAAAGGACTATAGTTAGCCATGCTCAAAGTACATTTACTAAAGAGTGACTGACTAAAGAGATCTCGGTCCTAGCAATAGTCTTTCCCATATAAACCTCTACAAATCTCAACACAAAACAAAATAAAACAAACAAAGCCCAATAGAGTCTTGAAAAGACAAGGCAACAATGCTTCCCCAAACTCCCAACTCCTCCAAAGCTTATCCAGGTAGAATAGCATAAGTCACACATCTTAATTACTGAAAAGGATAACAGAGGGATATAACTAAATAAATAAAGGGAGTAATTATCAAAATGATTCGGGAGTTTTCAGGAGACACTAATAAAAAGCTAGCTGAGCTAAACAAAATGATACAAAAGATGAATGAGCAGCTTAGCAAAGAACTGGAGTTCATGAGAAGGTTTCAATCAGAAATCTAGGGGATTTAGCTCAGTGGCACTGCACCTACTTTGGCAAGCTCAAGGGCCTGAGTTCAATCTCTGGTACTGCAATTAAAAAAAAATCTAGGGAATTAAAAATTATATTGAAAGTATTGGCAGTAGAATACACCAGTGCGAAGACAGAATTTCACAACTAGAAGACAATGATGCCTTCAAAAGCCAACTACTCAAAGACACCTTAAAAGCAAAAAGAATGACAAATATGACCATGGGCATCTTCCCCATACAAACATCAATGTGGCCTTCTTTCCCAGAATTATGAAACAAATTAAGTTTGTGAATCAAGGTGCCACTGTATGAAAAGAACTGAACGAAATTAGGTCCCCCTAAATTGCAAGACCCAATCAATAATGGGCACTGGAAGTAAATAGACACTTCTCTGATGAAGTACAAAGGTCAATAAGTACGGGAAAAAATTTTCAACATCATGATCATTTGAGAAATGCAAATTAAAATAACATGGAGAGTCCATCTTACCCCCAGAAAGACTGGCTATTTTTAGGAAATCAATCAACAACAGATAGTGGAGAAATTTCAGGTAAATACCAAACTTTGTCATTGGTGGGAGTGTAAAAAGGTACAGCCACCATGGAAATCTGTGTGGAAAACCCTCAAAACTAAAACTAGAAGTTCCAAAGACCCATTTATTCCCCTTCTAGGTATCTTCTCTAAAGATGTTATATTACACTGACACATGTATAGCAATGCACCATCCATAGTATCTAATCTTGCAAGCACTCTATAAGTCCACCAACAGATGAATGGAATGGAATGAAAATATGGCCTTTGTACACATAGCATACTTCTCTGCCATAAAGAAGGTAAACTTGGGTTGTCTGTAGGAAAATGGGCGCATCTTGAAACCACAATGTTTAATGAACTAAATCAGACATGAAGCTTACATATTACATCATTTCTCCTATTCACAAAATCTAATACATAAATAAAATGCAAAATAAGAGAGACAATAAGAAAACAAAAGAGAGGAGAGTTTTTAATCCAGCATGGTGAATGCATTTTACAGAGTACTTAGTACATTTATAGTGTTTTATAGGTTTTTGATCTGTTAGTCTAGCTGTTAATCTATTTATAACTTGTTAAAGACTTAAAAATAAATCCATAAATCTGATGTTAGCAAAATAACAAAACAAAACAAAATAACTCCCCCTCCAAAACAAAACATAACAAAATGAAACCATCAGGTGGTAGGATTTACCAGGGAAGGAATCGTTTTGGGATCATCACATATGGGTTGTCATCAAGAGCAGGATTAATGTGGACCATGCAGCCAGGTTGGCCAAAGAATAAAGCAAAGCCCTTGAGGCCTGATACACAACACTCGATTCTGTGTCTCCTCCTGAGTGGGCTGCGGTGGGAACTCTCCTCTTTATCTGATGACATACACTGGAAAGTTTCCCAATATGCTCTGGCCACAGAGAATAAAATCTCCTACAAGCACTAGAGTGTAGGTTGAATTGTTTCAATGAAGTCGACATAACTCATCCTTATATCCAACCCAATTTACAAATTAGCCTTATCAAAAGGCTTATAGGTCTGTACACTTACATTTCTTATTTATTCTGGGTAAGAAGACTTATTTGAGAAGCAGTGTGATAAACAGCTCAGAAAACTTCAGAGCTCTTCAAACGCAAAGACTGAAGGGTTTGCACGCACTGTGATGATGCAGGTGCATTTGAATGTTATTTTACTGCTTTCCATTTCTGAGGGCTGAGATCAAGTGTGATAAGCACTTTAGCTGAAGTAAAAGATGGTAAGAAAACACACTGCGGTGCAAAATGTGCTAAGCATTTGGCTTCCGATTTCTCAGCTCTTTTCTCATAAATGCATATGTATGGACAGTTTCCTCTTAAGGAGGAACATAATTTTTAAAACTTGTGTTTACTACAGCCATATACATTAGTGTTTTTCCTTAATGTTAGCAAGAGGTAATTTATTTTAGCAAAACTGGAAACCTCATGAGCCCTGCTTTACCCTATATACACTTCTCTAGGACAAAACACATTTTTTAGTACATAGCTTGGGGCACATTGATGAATTATTAAATGTATAAGTTAATAATTATGTATAAATTCTTAGTTTACTCCAATTTCTCATATATTTTGTATATATCTGCTATATTTTCAATATTAATGATCAAATAAAATACACCATTTTTACTGATTTCTATATTTCTAGAATAGAGGCTTATTCTTACTAAATATTTTCATATTTGTCTCTTACGATCTTGATTGTGAAAGATATTTGTACAACCAATTATACAGAAGCACTTCCAGGCCATTTCCAGGGCAGTCATTGTTTGGTGTGGAGTTAGCTTTAAACCTTTTCCCATCATGTTTTGTCTAAGAAGGACATTAGCAAACCAGTTAAAGTGAAATGGGTGTGATTTTCTTTATTTCAGTCATTGAAGTATTTGATAATGTAATTTAGGCAGAAAAAAACATATGGGGTGGTGAATTTAGCATGAACAAGTGAAGTGATAGATGGTTTAATCAGAAAATTTAAAAAGTCCAAGGCCTTGGATGGCAGCTCCCCCAGGGCTGGGATCTGAGCCTTGTAACAGGTGGTTCTCAACTGTGAGAATCTCCCCAAATCCAACAGAGACATTCCTGTGGAATAATCACTGCAGTCCAACAAGTTCAGGTTCAGCTTCTAGCGGGGCCATTTATTAGCTTTAGACTTCAGGCAACTTGACTTTTCTTCGCTGTCATCCTGGTCTGAAAAGTGGGGTGAAGTGGTCACCTCCCCAAGCCCTCGTGAGAACCCCTAATTATAGCCTCAGTGCTTGGGGCTCCAGTGCCACCAAGGTTCGTGCCCTTTCTGAGGCCCACAGGTTCTGGTCTCCCAGGCGTCAAGTGAGGTTTCCCCAGCGCCGAAGGCCCAGTGCCGCCCTGGCAGCCCCCCTCCCTTTGCTGACTACAGACTTTAAAGTGTGGAACTATTTGCGTGTGCAAGACCTGATGCAAAATATGAGATGGCAGAAAAAATATGTTCACTTCTGAAGCCGCTTCCCTCAAGGAAGAGGACAGTAGATGACACCACCCCATGGCTTCTGGCCAGAGAAGCCCGGAGAATCCTTAGTTAATTTAAGAAAGTAGCTGAAAGTTCAAATCCAGAAGGCAGCTGGAGTAATCAAGACAGGTGACAAAGTCACCCAAAGTATATGAGAGTGAACTTTCTTGTCAAAGAAGCGTGACTTCTTCCCGCCACCTCCTTCCCAGGACCAGTGGGTGCTCCATTCGCTTTGACAGCTTTTCAGAACTCTCAGGAGGTGTCAGGTGTGTGGGTGAGCTCCCCTGGCTTCTCCCCAGCTGTTTATACCCTGGCTTGTCATCAGCTTTGGTCTCCACAGCACCTGATGGTTTGTGAAGGATTTTGTTGTCGGTAACTGTGTTGACAGGCAGAGCTGGTCTCACTGACTTTCTGGTTTCTGTTTCTGCTTTATGGCAGTTGACTCTCCTGTTAACATGGTTCTCATCTAAAAGTGGCTGGGAGCAGACAGTTGAGTCTGTCTTGGCCTGAAGTGCTCGTGTCCTGGACGCCTTCACACAGGTGCCACACAGTGACCTCACACCGCTCGGCCCCGCAGTGCGCTCCGCCTTCCCCTGAGTTCAGCCTCTCTGGTTAAGGGCAGTGTCCTCCCGCCTGCACAGTGCTGGAAGCCTTGGCTCCTCTGTTGTCTACAAAATGTAAGTAGTTGCTGTATATAAGGTACAGCCCACCTTTATAAAACCTTTCAAACTCATTATTTTAATTTCTAGACTTTTGACACATTACCTTTAGATGGGACCAGACTGCTCCACTGACCTTCTGAAGATGAACCCAGTTTCCCCACTTCCCCTGCGTCTGGTGGAGCATGACCCCAGGAAGGCCAATGAGTGCACGGAGACCTGCGTTCCAGCTTCTCTTCCCAGGTCAGGCTTCTCCGCAGCCTGGCTCACATCTGCTCATGTCTGCCCACATCTGCTTTTTGCTCCCTTGTATCTATGTGTATGACATCCAAGCCTTGAAACTATTCTCTACTGAGAATTTACTATGTTTCAGAATCTGCAGTGACATTAAAAATACATCTGGGTGTATCTTTCGCCTATTTTAGAAATGAAGAAATTCCCTTAGCAAACTTAGGGAAACTATTGAAACTAGAAAGTAGCTCTGAGGAAATTTAGATATGACTTTCTCAGACAAACCTTTAGTGACCTGTCGGTCTGGTTTTACTCATGCTTTTTTGGTGTGCCATCCTTCTGCACCCTTTCCACATAATTTTACTCAGCCAGATATTTCTAAGATACGTGTGGGATGCCACTGCCTCCTTGGGGCTCTTCCTGATGTTCCCAGCGGGCAGCGCTATGATGTCCATCCAGAGGCCCCCCTGCCCACGTCAGCCGTCCTGGCTCACCTTCCCGCTGGGCTGTGGGCTTTGTGAGGAGTGATCACATCTCAGTCACAGTTTTCACCTCTGAACTCAGCCCAAAGCTTGTAACACCCTGAATGCTCAGGGCTGAAATGAAGCATCCCCGACATGGAGGGAGGCCATGTTGATACTGGGAGAAAATGACACGAACTCCCTGTAGGGTTCGTGGGGGTCTATTTTGTTATTAAATAATTAAACAGAACGCAAAGAGGAGAGGATCTCTTACTGTAGGCTGGCTTTTTGCAGTGTGGATTGTATTTCAAATGGCACAGAAGCCTCCTGTTGACCAGTAAATGCTTCCTCTATAGGAAGTATGATAAAAAAAATACAATGAACATTTAAATTATTTTTTTTAACTATATTATAGGGCAGACTGAAGGCCGCCCACTGGCCCACTGTATCCCGGGAGCTGCGTGGCCTCGGCTGCAGGGCGCCATCTGTTTCCGGCGGACTGAAGGCCGCCCACCGGCCCACTGT
The DNA here is from genome assembly GCA_004025085.1 of Thryonomys swinderianus. Taxonomy (NCBI): domain Eukaryota; kingdom Metazoa; phylum Chordata; class Mammalia; order Rodentia; family Thryonomyidae; genus Thryonomys; species Thryonomys swinderianus. The sequence goes on from PVIC010038909.1 coordinate 15,440, forward strand.
ATCCCGGAGCTGTGCGGTGAGGAGTCAGGTACGGACCCTGGGTGCCAGCCGCACCACGGAGGGTTGAGGGCTTCTGTCCAGCCCCAACCCCACCCCGGAGCTGTGTTGTGAGGACCCAGGCCCTAGAGGAGCTGGACCCATCTCCTGCGTCCCTCCACAGGAGGCGTGCTCCTGGAGCCACACTGAGAGACCAGGCAAGATTAAAAAAAAAAGGGGGGGGATCTAGCTTCTATTTTGCCATCCACTCCTAGATCCCTCTATTCACCTCTTGTCCCCACACTCTCTCCTATCTTCCTGTCAGAAGCAATACCCAGAAGTAAAAGATTCTTAGGCTGCCCTATTTCTTCTTCTGTACTATTATAAGAAAGTGTACAAGGCCTCCATCGGTCTTACAGCATACAGTTGGTACTGTGGTACATATGCCCTTTTATCCTGTAGTACCTGCTGGCATATATGAGGTTCTAGGGTAGAGGTGATCTTCCTAAATCTGCTAACCCTATTTCATTCTCCTCCTGTCTCCCTACCTCCCTGATTCCCCAGTGACCTTTTATCCCCAAAGGGTTCAGGGGCTACATTTACAATCTGTATGTTGTATACACATTGGTGATTAATTCTAAATTCTGGCATATAGACATAGAGGTAACTCATAAGCTCAACGTCTCCAGAATAGAATTTAACAAAACTTTTTATCTTATTCACTGTGTTTAATACTGACATTGGCATTTATTGTATTATGGTAACAAACATGATGTGATTGTTCTGCTCAAATACCTCCCATGATGTGTCAGAAGTGAGAACTCTCAAGGGTCATTACAGATTCAAGGAGGACCCCCCAGAAAAGTGCCACATCCAAAGGGCCCCAGATAATAGAAAGAGACCTGCAACAAACATTACCCTATCATCAGACAAAGAAGAGCATTAATAACAACAAAAGAGTAGAAATGAGAAAATACTCAAAAAACCAGACACAAAGATCACCACCACAGGAAAATTCAGAGAAAAGGGAAAGAGGGCAAACTGAAACTCAAACACCAGGACTCTTAGAGATGGTAACTAAAGTGGATCTAGTAAAATGGAAATCAGAACTCATCTCTGAGATCAAAACAGAGATACTGTCCACAGTGAAAGACATCATTAAAGAAGAGATCAGTGAGATGATAGAATCCAAGATAGCAGAAGCAATGGAACCCTTTAAACAGCTTCAAGCAGAGCTCCAGGGAATGATGAAGGAGAATGAAACCTTGCGCAGTAGGATGAATGAAGCAGAGAACTGAATCTCAGACCTAGAGGACAGCATATCAGCCAATGAGCAGGAAAGGTATAATCTATGGAAAAGAGCAAGGGACCATGAGAAATCAATTCAACAGCTTCTAGATGACTCAAAGAAAAATAATATAAGACTGATTGGAGTCACTGAGGAAGCAGGAGACAGTGAAAAAGACATAAAAAAGCTATTGTCAGAGATAGCAACATAAAACTTCACAGGTAAAGATATAGACATACAGATAAATGAGGCCTATCAGACTCCAAAACACCGTGACATAAAAATATCTACACCTAGACACATAATTATCAAGGTTCCCCAATAAAAGAATGAAATACTGAAAGCAGTGAGAGAAAGGAAGAAAATCACCTACAAAGGGAAGCCCATTAGGATCACAGCAGACTTTTCAACACAAACACTCAGTGCAAGGAGAATGTGAAGGGAAGAATCTCAAGCATTGCAGGAAAACAACCTCCAACCTAGACTGTTGTATCCTGCAAAACTATCTTTCAGAATAGGCGGGGAAATAGGATACTTCCATGATAAAGAACACCTGAAAACTTCACAAATACAAAACCTGCACTCCAAAACATCCTAAAGAACATCTTGGAAAAAAACACAGAAAATTCCATACCTATGAGACCCAGGAGAGTGAATTCATTGGGGCAAACAAGAAACTAAATAGAAAAG
>PVIC010038910.1:0-17380 GCA_004025085.1 Thryonomys swinderianus
TCAGCAATCCTCCTGTCTCTGCCTCCCAAGTGCTGGGATGACAGGCGTGAGCCACCACGTCCGGCATTGTGGTATGCGGTGTTGATTGTTGGTGGGCGTGTCTCCACACCCAGCATTATATGTGGTTACCGGGGATTGAACTCAGGACCTTGCGCTTGCGAGGCAGGCGCCGGAACCACTGAGCTAACCCTCCGGCCCTCTTTTTGTTTTTTTTTTTAAATTGAATTCTTTATTGGTACAATTTATATACATCTCAAAATCACATATAACATTGGGGAGTTTGTACCAGTATATGACACAAGTTAATTCTCATTTTTACCCATATCCCTACCCACCCACACCTCCTCCCCCCCTGTATACATGCTCTTTTATTTTCTTTCTGTATCACATTTATTCCTTCCCCTCATCACATTCCCACACCAAGTTTCCTATAGAAATATTCCACTCTATAAAAGCTGTCCTACTTTCTAGAGCTCATTTGCATCTACAGGTGTTCATGCCAAAGAGAAGATCCGGAAATTGTCTATCTGTGATCTATTGATTTCACTTATTAGTATATCCTCCAGGAGTCTCCATTTGCACCTAAGTGGATCGATCTTGTCATTCTTTATGGCAGAGTAATACTCCATTTTATAAAAAAACCACATCTTCTTTATCCTCTCAAGTTGATGGACTTTTGGGTTGTTTCCAAGATTGAGCTACCACAAACTGAGCTGCTATGAACAAGGGTGTACATCTGTCTTTCCAATGTGAGTTTTTAAATTCTTTTGTCTCTTTTTCTTTATATAATCTTCAGTATTCTGAAGAAATTCTGTCACATGACCTTTTACCTGCTCTGATTCCCAGCATTCAGAAGGCTCATAAAATGTCCAGTGTAAGCTGGTAGATGCTGTGTTAGGGAATAAAAAGAAAAGCTTAATTAATATTTTTAGTGGCAAAGGGATCATATGTCTTTAATCCTTCTTATGACTTGAATTTCTTATTCCTGCTAAATGAGTCAATTGAGTTGGTCACTGATTGATTTGAACAGATGTGTCTCAATGTTGCTGTCAGGAAAAGGTTTTGAAGAGGAGCAGGAAGAAGAAGGAGGAGGAGCAGGAGAAGGATTCATGGAAAGGAAGCTCTCTCTCTCTCCAGCTCTCACGGGTTTGCACTGGAAAAAGAAGAGACTGTACTTGTCCAAACCCAGATTGATCCTTTGCAGGTTAAAGATTCCTAATACTTTTTCACAAAATGGACACTTCAGTAGTAAAGATGATTTTGGGAGATGAAAACTGGATTAATAGGAGGCTGGGGATTTAGCTCAAGTGGTACTGCACCTACCCTGGAAGCACAAGGACCCAAGTTCAATCCCCAGTACCGCAAAAACAAACAAACAAACAAACAAAGAGTGGACTTACATTTCATATAGGAATAGTTTTAAACTTTATATTCTGCTTAAGCACACTCTGTACTCTCTATGAGAACAAAACAAAATATAAACAGCAAAAACTACCCCAAAATTCTCTTCTGTTTGAAAACTAGTTGCTTGATAAATAGAGTATTGGGACTTATGAAACATCTGTTTTGATTGATTAAACATTTACATGACAAAGCACAATGTAACGATTTCCTCTATGGACATGTTATAGCTACTAAAATGAAATAATAGAATTTTAATTTTAAAACCTCACATGAAGTAGTCTTATATAACAAGCATTTTTTAAAAATGAATCAAATTAAATGTCTAAATCCAAAAAAAAAAAAAAAACAATGTACAGAAAACACAGAACCAAGGAACATGTAAAACATTAAAACAGTTATGAAGATAACAAATCAAGATTTTGAGGGCCGGAGGATTAGCTCAGTGGTTCCGGCGCCTGCCTCGCTAGCGCAAGGCCCTGAGTTCGATCCCCGGTTACCACATACAATGCTGGGCGTGAAGACTCACGCCCACCAGCAATCAATACCACATACCACAGTGCCAGGTGTGGTGGCTCACGCCTGTAATCCCAGCACTCGGGAGGCAGAGACAGGAGGATTGCTGAGTTCGAGGCTTGCCTGGACTACATAGTGAGCTCAGAGCCAGCCTGAACTACAAAGCGAGACCCTGTCTCAAAAAAAAAAAAAAAAAAGATTTTGAGAAACCTTATGTTAGAAATGTACTGATTTCCTTTCATAAATAATTGGCAATGAAAAAGAAATGAAAAGAGAAAGCTCATAGATTAGAAGGTACTTAAAATTCCAATTATTCAGATATAAAATTTTGAATACAGCAATAATGATTGTACATTGTGTGTATAAATTTTCTCAATTGTTTCACTTTTTTTTACAATGTGTCTGAATAAAAAAATGATTTCTATGTTTGTATTCAGTGATTTGATTTTTTTTTTTGAGACAGGGTCTCACTTTGTAGTTCAGGCTGGCTCTGAGCTCACTATGTAGTCCAGGCAAGCCTCGAATTTAGCAATCCTCCTGTCTCTGCCTCCCGAGTGCTGGGATTACAGGCGTGAGCCACCACGCCCGGCACTGTGGTATGTGGTATTGATGGCTGGTGGGCGTGAGTCTCCACAACCAGCATTGTATGTGGTTACCAGGATCGAACTCAGGACTTTGTGCTTGCGAGGCAGGCACTGGAACCACTGAGCTAAATCTCTGGCCCTATTTTATTTTATTTTTGAGAGAGAGGGTCTCACTTTGTAGTTCAGGCTGGCCCTGAGCTCACTATGTAGCCTAGGCAAGCCTCAAACTCAGAGCAATCCTCCTGCCTCTGCCTCTAGGCAGGCACAGAACCACTGAGTTACATCCCCAGCCCCATATTGGCCATTTATTTTTTTTTCCAAATCGTATTTATTCCTTCCCCTCATTACGTTCCCATACCAAATTCCTTTTGGATATTACAGAAACTATCATACATTCTTTACCTCTACAGGCATATTGGCCATTTAAATACAGTGTAAGGGATATTTTCTTCTGTTCAATAACACTAAAAATGAACTTCAAGGGCTGAAGATTTAGCTCAGTGGTGCCACACCTGCTGGGCAAGCACAAAGTCCTGAGTTCAATCCCCCCAAAAAAAAGAAAGAAAGAAGAAGAACAAACAGATAAAAATGTACTTTGATCAAATGTAACTTCTTATCATGGTAAACAGAGACCCTGTTATTTCATTATAGACATAAGAAAGATCTGTTTTATAGAGTTGCAGTCACTTCATTATATTTACCCTGCCTTTTCTCTGGAAGATGAATTTCTCTTTAGATGAAGTAATGTAAGGCCCAAGGTCCACAGTGTGTCTGACAATAGCTACAAGATGTCACTGAGCAGGTGGGAGAGACCCTATGGATGCCAGTGTTTTTACAATTAAAAAATTAAGCTAATCACTGCAGTTCTTACTGCCTTTTTAACAAATGAAGTATGACTTAAAGTACAATGAATTTTTTAAAATTGTTAATGTGTTACAATAAAAGCCACATTGCTGCTAATTCCCCTCAAAACACTTCTTTCATGCGCACATGTGCGTGCGTGCACACACACACACACACACACACACACAAAACCACACCTTTCACTTTCAACACTCATATCCTTTCCTTCTTCCCACATTTGACAGTGCTGGAAGTCTTTGCTGCCTACATATCTGAAAGCATTCAAAATATTTATTTTCATGGTCATTTTGACCTTGGGAAAGAGCCAGAAATCTCATGGTGCCAGATCTGTGATGAAAAGAACACCGTTTTTATTTGATGGAAATTGCCATAAATGTTTGCTGAATGAAGGGTGATCATAAAATATGGTAAATGTTGACATTTAAAAATGTCTCACGGTAAAAGACAAGTTGCCATTAATCACACTTGAAATAGAATACTCCCTTTTGGTTTGAAAACACTTGTCCTATATTTTTGGCAGTGTGCCTTTTACTATAGTAAGTTTTCAAAAATATAAACATTCACCATATCTTTCAGCCATCCCTGTATGCATCATATTGGATCTCTTTTGAGTAATCTACAGATTCTCAGAAACAATTAAGAAACCATCAGTTCTTTAGTCTTGGTGTCCAACAATTCAGCCACCCAATAAACATTTACTAAGAACCAATGAACCGGGCTGGGCCCTTCTAGTTGGGATGAAAGGCAAATTATGCAGATTCTACCTTCCCAAAGAATATAGTGCGACAGATTAGTTGATCAGTGTTGTGTAAGCAGCAATAATCCTCTGTGTGTGTGTGTGTGTCTGAGTGTATGTCTGGGTGTCTAAGTGTGTTATCCAAGCCAAGTTTCATGGGAAAGAAAGTAAATATCAGTATCTAGCAGGCAGAATGTAGTCTTATGTTATTAACCAGACTAAAAGTGGACTGTGTCCCCAAGTGCTTTGGAGCATAGACTAGAAGTCAGACAGCTGCTCTCTGAACACAGCACACTGTGGGAACCCTGGACATTTCTGTCCTTTTATATGGGTCAGGCTAAGTGGCTGAGTGGTTGACCTGTTCTGTGACATTTGTGCAACTAACCCAGCAAGTTCTGTGGGGAAGCCCAGTGTTTGCCATGGTTATTTCAAACGCAGCACTATGCTTTGCTTTGATAATATAACTCTGCCACTATTTTCTTCTACAAAACAGAGATTACAAGTGTTCTGAGAAAGCTCTGGTACAATTTGATAAATACTAGTTGAGAACAGTTTTCTGAAGTTTTCAGGACTTCAATTGCAGTCCTCTATTACAGCACCATTTTCTTTTCAGGCACATATTTATTTACGCCCTCCAACACCAAGTAAATAGATATCCTTTCATTCAAAATGGCAAAAAGAACTTTTGTCTATGGTGTTTTTTCCTTATGAATGAGATAATGATCAGGTAATTGTTATGTGAGATTGAAATTACTGTCATAACTTAACAATTGGCCCAGAGTCCTTTAGCTTTTCTTAAATAATCAAGTTGGCTGGTTGTGCTTTACAGTAACATCAATGGTCTGTCACTAAAATCACTCATTTACTCAGCAAGTAAATTAGTAAAGATTTGCAGAGCAGGGAACAAATGAATCAGCCCACAGCTCATCATTTAAGTTGTACAGATATGACAGGGATGCCAGCAAGTCGAAAGGACAATTCTGTTTTTTGTTTGGTTTTCTTGGGGGGGGGTGTTTTGTTTTGTTTTTTTGAGACAAGGTCTTGCTTTGTAGTAGTTCAGGCTGGCCCTGAGCTCACTATTTAGCCCAGGCAAGCCTCGAACTCAGCAATCCTCCTGCCTCTGCCTCCCAAGTGCTGAGATCACAAGCATGAGCCACTGCGCCCAGCATTGTGTTATGTGGTACTGATTGCCTCAGGAGGCTGAGGCAGGAGGATTGCCACAAATTCAAGGTCAGCCTGGGATACATAGTTAATTCAAGATCACCCTAAACTACATACCAAGACCTTGTCTCAAAAATATGAAACTAAATTCACTGATATAAATGGCATAGTTTTTGTATACACACAATCTCTTTTACATTTTAAATCACTTCTTGATTACTTGTAAAACATAATACAATGTAAGTGTCATGTAATCATTCTGTTGCACTGTTTAGAGAATAATGACAAGGAAAAAATCTATACATATTCAGTGTAGGTGAAATTTTTGTTTTTTTACAAACACTTCTGATCTACAATTGGTTGAATCTACAGATGCGGAACCTATGGATGCAGAGGGCTGTCTATAGTTTGTTTACTTATCTTGTTTTAAGGTGGTGTGTCAGTAGGATGTTCTATTGTCCAACAGTGAGAGAAAACCCAATTAAAACTAGTTTAAACCAGAAAGGAAACTGATTTATCCAGTTGCTAAAAAGCATAGAGACTCCAAGAAAGGCTTAATTTAATGGTTTAAGTCTCTCCAGCAAGGATGCAGTTTCTCTTTATGCTGTGTTTAACTTCATCTTCAGGTTGTAGGAAATGACTTCCAAGAAGCCCAGGGGACACCCCCCCCCCTCTTTAGGCTGCTTCCTTTACAAAGAAGTTTCCCTCCCATTTGTTTGTTTGCTTTTGCAGTACTGAGCATAAAACCAAGGCCCTCAAGCCCAAGATAATACAACCCTTGTCGCAGTTCAAAGCTAAGTGTCAAATCAAGGGGCTGAAAGGAAGTGCACAGGTCTCTTCTGACAAGTTCAAAGTCTTGGGAGTCACTCTGAGTCACTCTGCCTCACGGGGTCTTTTGGACCTTGTATCCTAATTGCTGTAGCCGAGAAGATCAGATGCAATGGTTGGCCAAACCTTAAGCCTAAAATGTTTTTAAAACTTTTTTTTAGCCGCACAGTTTTCTTTTCATTTGTAATATCTCGTCTCACCTTCCTGGTTGTTAACACCTTGAAAGTAGCAACAATTTAGTGGTGTAGCAACCGCTAAATTCTTTGCACTACTTCAAAGCTTCCAAAACAAAAAATGCTCAGCAAATGAAATTGAGTGATTGAATAATTCAAAATAATTGATGATCACGTTATGCTGATCATGGGAGTTATTTCTTCATGTATGGATCCTTATCTAGTATCCCAAGGTCCTCTGTAAAGCAATACATTGGGCCCAGAGGATGATGGCTATTCCTAGTCTTTCTAGGGCTTCTCTCCTCCCTCTCTATCCTGCTTGGTGCCCAAGAAGCTGCATCCTGAAGGTCCCATCAAATAGCTTCTGACTCTCACTCAGCTCAGCCAGTGGGAGCCAGAAGGAGGTCAAAGGGCATGAAGAAAGAGAGGGGGAAAAGTATAAATTCTCTTGACTCCCTTCCTGCTGTCTTCATAGAGGCCACATCCTATGCCAGGCAACTGTCTCCCCTCCCCCGCTCTCTGGTAGCTACAGCTACACTCTGCCAAAATCCTGCTTCTGGGAACCAGTTTCTCTCCTGGTTGTCTCAGGCTGAGGGAGGAGAAGGCTCTGAGACATTGCTAGTCATGTTGGTTTCCCTAAGTCCTCCCCACACTTGTGTAATTGGTCCTTTACTATCTTCTCGAGTAACTCATTTGAACATGCTATGTATCTACTGCTGGGATTCTGACTCATATACACACTATTGGAAAACCCAACTCATTTGTGACTATTTTTAAGTCACAAATGGAATTAATTGAATCATATACCTGAAAAATATAGACATGTCTTCAGGGCAGTGTAGTTGCTCGAATGATGTCATCAAAAGCGTTAGAACTGGAAGGGATTTTATTAACCAGATAGTCACCTTAACTGTAGCATAATTAAGTCAATGTGCAGGAAGGGGGAGAGGAAGTTGGGTTTTTTAAATACCATTTTGTAAGTGACACTAAATGAAAAGAAAAGCACCTTACTGGCCCATTTGGTTCTGAATCCCGTCAGCACTGTATAAATATTTAAGATAAATAAATGAGAACATTCAGAGACTATAAGCAAAAGTTAACAAATTAATTCCATGGGAAGAACTAAAGAAAAAATAAAATGGTCAATCATTTACATCTTTGCACATCATTAACTTTATTATCTTTTATTCCTCCAGGTAACTAACACACTGCACTGAGTAAGTATTCAGTAAATGGACGGTGATGGAAATTCCAAACTAGCTCTTTTATTCATGTGATGCTGGAGATAGTATAACTGCTATGTCTCTCTGTTTCTATTTGCTCACCTGCTCCTTGATCTGAATTCATATGGTGGTGAGATTAAGGAAGACAAAAGCAAACCAATGGCTGTTTTATAACAACCAAGGTCAGCAAAATATGTATCAGTTTTGACTGTTTAAAATTAATCTGTTGCCGAGTACACAATTTTTGTTTTTTCTTTCCTTTTGGACATGAGATCATTTATTGAAGAACTTGGACTATCCATGCAGATTTCACTAGCTTGAAATTTAGTGATCTGGACACAGGCCTAGATGGTCTTCCTCTCTATTCAAATGCAAAGAAGTAGTTTATTATGACTTTAAGCAAATTTGTAGGACAAATGATGAAACTAGTAAGAACCTGATTATAAATAATTCTTTTACATTCGCTGTAGTATATCACTCAAAGGATTTTTTTTTAAACTCTAGTCTACCCAGTCAGGACAGTATATGTAAGAGAAAGTAATAAAATTGCCTTTTTTTTTTTTTTTTTTGGTACCAAGGATCAAACTTGCACTTGCAAGGGAGGTTCTGAAATCACTGAGCTAAATCCCTGGCCCAACCTTTTCTTTATTTTTAAATTTTTACTTGTATTTGTATATGTTTGCAGTACATAATGATTACATTCATTGTGAGATGTTAGTACATGTACATAACACAACTTAATCTTTTTTTCATCCTCTCTCTCTCTTCTTCCTCTCTCCCTCTATCTCCTGGTCCCCTTCCTTTTTGCAAAAGGTGTACCATATTTTTAATGGAGCTACAATGCTTTGGTTCATCTTTACACTTTCTAAGTTTGGAAAAAAATAAGTTTTTAAATTCTTTTGTATATCTTTAGTTTTGGTAATAGTTTTGTCTCCTTTGTTCCATTCCAATAGGTACTACAAGCAAGAAATGAATGCCACATAAACATTACTGCAAAGCATTTATTGTGCAAGTAAAATAAGACCACCCAAACATAGTAATACTGCCCTTCTGAATAAAGCAACAAAGCCAAATAGGCTTTCTTGAAGCCATAACTTTAGGCAGTATGAGAGGTCACCAAAGACATTTCAGCTTGTGGCTCAAATAGTGTCTAAGTACAACCACTTTGCTGTCTGAAGTACCTATACGACGTGTTCTTTAGTGTCACTATAACAAATGCTCAAGAAAAGTAATTTGTAGAGAACAAAAATTGGTTTTACTCTGAAACTGGTTTTAGCTCTGAAATCTGAGAAGTCTAAAATCAAGGCACAAAAAGATCTGATGTCTGCTAAGGGCTCTGTCTTTGCTTTCAGGATGGTGTTGTCTTGCTCTTTCCTTACATGGAGGAAGAGCAGAGGAGCAAACAAGGACAAACCATCTCCTTCAAACTTGCTTCTAACAGCACTGATCCCACCATGAGTCCCAAGCACCTTATGGCCTAATCACCTCCCTAGGACCCCATCTCTTAATACCACACCTTTGAATTTTTGGCAGGAACTATCCCAGAGATGCTACTATGACAATATCTAGTTTGGTGAGCTTATAGTCTGAATAGTGAAAGCCCTTACAGATAATCCAGCCATATTTTTCCTGCCTACAAACGCTTTCTGCAGCTAAAATGGGAAAAACTAGAACCAGGAAGCCCAACAAGGAACAACATAAACAAACAAAACAAATATTTCGGGGGGGGGGGCTTTTACTACTTCTCTGTCAGAGCCTCTGGCAGTTGTAATCTGTAAAAGAAGTCCTAAAATCAGAATATGTGGAGACAGGAAAATGAGTGGAGCCTCTTAGTGAGCACAGAGTGCACTAATGCCTACTGCCCACTTCTTTCTATCAGGCTCCAAGACATTTGAATCCCACACCAGTTCCTCCAGAGCATTTAGAAATAAGATGCTTCCTACACAGTCTGGGTTGTGCTGAGCTGCCTCTCACCGTGCCTTACCAAGAGCGGGCTGAGTGCTGGAAAGGACAAGAAGGTGCCAAGCCCGTCCCACGGAGCCTGTCCACTCCAGAGAATGGAAGCTTCTGACAGAATGGAAGTCCATCATCCCTGGACTGCCTGCTCTTTTCAAATGGCCAATCCAGATAGATTTGTCCATTCCCAACAGGGCAACATGTTCCCTATTCTTTCAATTTTTCTAGCCTCAAACACTCTGTCTGGGCAGTGGTACACCACGGTGCCAGGCCTGGCTGGAAGGGTGGTCTGATGTGCTTGGACTGGGGCCAGGCAGGATGACCCAGGTAGTGCTGCTCTGGCCAGCAGCTGGGATATGGGTGAATACTGGGGAGCTCCAGCTCCTGCTGTTTGCACAATGGGTAGGGAAGGAGTCCCCTCATTTTTATTGCAGTGGCTGCTGGTTCTCATATTTTTGTTTTTCAAATTTAAATGGTATAGACTGGAAAATGCAGGTGTATGTTCAAATAAAAACACCTCTGTTTCAACCCTGGCCTATAGTCATGAAATATTTCTTGTAACAAGCAAAACTATACATCTGTTTTTTTCTTCAAGTTCCCTTTGTATTAATTAGCCATCAATTGCTATAACAAAGTAGCTAACACAGACTACTTATGTAGTAGTAAAGAAAGTTTTATTTAGCTCTAAATTTCAGAGGCTCCAAGTCCTGATATACTGTGGGTATGGAGGCAGTTTGGCTTTCAGTGAGGGTGGGTGACAACACTTCATGGTGGGAGCATGTACCTGGACACATCACAAACCAGGGAAAGAGGAAGACAGACCTGAGCCCACAATCCCTTTCAGGAGTAGCCACCCAATGATCTAAAGAATCTCTGCAGTCCCCACCGCATAAGCAAATCTTTAACTTTAGACCACTGAGGGACATTCAGTCTCCAAACAGTGTTACCTTTCCATGAAAATGTTAACGTGCTATATTTAATTTTTTACATAATAAATTACTTAGACTTCACAGCAGTACCTATAGAACTTTCTTGCTGCTTTTTAAAGCTGTACAATATTCCATTGTATTTATCTATTAAGGTTATTTAACCAGTCTCCTTGCTGATAGACTTTTTCAGGGTCTTCTAATTCTTTGCTCATTAATACTATTTTGGGGCTGGGGATTTAGCTCAGTGGTTCTAGCATCTGCCCTACAAGTGCAAGGTCTCAAGTTTGATCTCTGGTAACCACACACCACAATGCCAGTGCCCACTAGCAATCAGTACCACACAGCACAATACTGGGTGTGGTGGTTCATGCCTGTAATTCCAGTATGGGGGAGGGGGAGGGGCGGGACAGGGGCAGAGGAATTGCTGTGAGTTCGAGGCTAGCCTGGGCTATATAGTGAGCTCAGGGCCAGCCTGAACTACAAAGTGAGACCCTGTCTCAAAACAAATAAATAAAAAGTTAATAATTTTTGGTCATAAATACATAGTTTCATAAATATGTATGCATATCAGTAGGACAGATAGAATGGATCTTGAGGAAAAAGACCGGAGATACCCAAAGTGGTGAAGTTCATATTCCTTTAAAATCTGCCCCTTTAGGGACAGAGATTTAGCTCTGTGGTTCTGGCGCCTGCCTAGCAAGCGCAAGGTCCTGAGTTCAATCCTGGTAACCACATACAATGCTGGACGTGGTAACTCACGCCTACCACCATCAATACCATATACCACAGTGGCGGGCATGGTGGCTTGCACCTGTAATCCCAGCACTCGGGAGCCAGAGGCAGGAGGATTGCTGAGTTCGAGGCTTGCCTGGGCTACATAGTGAACTCAGGGCCAGCCTGAACTACAAAGCAAGACCCTGTCTCAAAAAAAGGAACAAAAAATTGCCCCTTTAGATTTGTTATGGTTTGAGTCTGGATGTTCCCCCAAAGCCTCATGCAATGGCTGAATCTAGAGTATGTGACTGAATCATGGTGGGGGTAGGCCTGAGGGCACTCGGGTTAAGGACGTGTTACCCACCATAAGTAGTTTTAATAAAATAAAGGGAGTAGAAAGACCCTGCTAAATTCTCTGGTTGCTTTTGCTACCTTCTGGCCTATAGAGAATGTTATCAAGGTCCTGAGTGTCTCCTAGGAGGCAATAGAAGGTGAGAGAAAGAAAAATTGAAAAGACAGACACGGAGATTTGAGAGAAGAAGCTGGGGTCTCTGGGCTGATATACACTGCTCTGGGCAGCAAAGACAAAAGGCACCAAGGACACCCAGTGTTTACCCATAATAAGCATGTGGAGGAGGAGAGCAGGGTAAGCTTTGGGACACCTGGTGATAGTGGGTATCACAGCTCCACTATAAAAGAGAAGCACTAGCCTGAGAACAAAGGAGTAATTCAGAGGGAAAGAATTTAGTTGGTGTCAAGCTGACCTTGACTGGAAGTTAACTCAGCAAGGCCCTGCTGCTACTTCACAGACTAAGACTCAAGTCTCAGTCCCAGCTATTAGCAGAGGAGTTAAACTCACCAAACTCCGCAGACATGTACATTTGGGTAACATAAAGCTTTGGTCAGACTCTTCGTATACAGCCAGATCATGGAGGGGCAAGAATCTCATGCCACCTCCACTCTGCTAGTATTGGGCAGGAACATCCTCTGCACTGGCCCCCACATACTGTCTCTCTTCTGCCAAGCCACCCTGCATGGAGCCACCTGATTATGGTTTGAAACCTCTACAAACTGTAAGCCAAATAAACTTTTTGCTCTTTAAGTTGAGTCATTGGTTATTTTGTCTTGGGAACAAGAGAAAAGTAACTAACACAAGATTCCTTACTTGGAGTCCTGCCCTGAAGTCACAACTGCCTGTACTTCCCCTCACATAAGGTTTTGCTTGTAGGTAGGTATGCAGGTCCATAGAAATTATAATTATTTCTAGGTTATTTATAAATTTGTGGAAGTTCATTATCTGGATCTTGGACACACACTATTGGCAGAGATAAAATTAAGGCAAAAGAGAAAGTCTGAGTTATCACTTTTTAGTAGTAAGTCAAGAGGCATTATTATTTGTTTGCAATAAGAAAATGATGTTTTGTGAAGATCTGATTATTTTATAGGTAGTTAAAGAAAAATTACATGTAATTCATGAGTTTGGATTGGATCTTGAGAAGAAAAAGGACACTATTAGGACAAGTGATGAAATTTTAATGAAGTTTGCAGACTACCTAATCATGCTTCATTAACAATACTTTTCTGTTTTAAAATGGTTCTGCATTTATATATGTTAGCATTTATAGAAACTGGGTAAAGAGCATACAGGAATTCTTCATACTATTTTTTGCAACTTTCTAATAAGTCTGAAAATATTTCAAAAGGAAAACTGGAAGAGCAAAGTTTAATTTTAAAAACCACACATGTTTTGGCCAGAGATTTAGCTCAGTTGTTCTGGCACCTGCCTAGCTAGCACAGGGCCCTGGTTCAATCTGGGTAACCACATGCAACAATACCGGGTGTGGTGGCTCATAACCACTGGCAATCAGTACCACATACCACAAACGCAGGGCTTGGTGGCTCAAGCTTATAATCCCAGCACTCAGGAGGCAAAGGCAGGAGGATTTCTGTGTTGGAGGCTTGCCTGGACTACATAGTGAGCTCAGGGCCAGCCTGAACTACAAAGCAAGATCCTGTTTCAAACAAACAAACAAACAAACAAAAAAGACAGAAAACCGTACATGTTTAAATATCACATTGTTTCTTATGTGAGAAACTGAAAGTATCAAAATGGATGACAGATGTTGGGAAGTAGGAAGAAACTATTCAAATGGGAAGGGGAATAAGGGAGGGGGAGGGGGAAGGGAAGGATGGAAAAAGGAAAAGAATAGAAGGAAAAACGGAAACAAAGCTTTTTTTAAAAAATTGAATTCTTTATCGGTACAATTTATATAGATCTCACAATCACATATAACATTGGGGAATTTGTACCAGTATATGACACAAGTTAATTCTCATTTTTACCCATATCCCTACCCACCCACACCTCCTCACCCCCTTTATACATACTCTTTTATTTTCTTTATCATATTTATTCCTTCCCTTCATTACATTCCCACACCAAATTTCTTATGGAAATTTCCCACTCTATAAAAGCTGTCATACTTTCTAGACGTCATTTGAATCTACAGGTGTTCATGTCAAACAGAAGATCCGCAATTTGCCTATCTGTGCTCTATTCATTTCACTTATTAGTATATCTTCCAGGTGTCTCCATTTGCACCTAAATGGATCTATCTTGTCATTCTTTATGGCAGAGTAATACTCCATTTTATAAAAAAACCACATCTTCTTTATCCACTCTCAAGTTGATGGGCATTTGGATTGTTTCCAAGATTGAGCTATCACGAACTGAGCTGCTATGAACAAGGGTATACATCTGCCTTTCCAATGTGATTTTTTAAATTCTTTTCGGTATATTCTGAGCAGGAGGATAGCCAGGTCAAATGGGACCCCTAGTCCTAGTTTTCTGAGAAATCTCCACACGGATCTCCACAATGGTTGCACAAGTCTGCAATCCCACCAACAGTGGAGAAGGGTTCCTTTCTCCCCACAGCCAAGCCAGCATTTCTTGTTTGTTGATTTTGTGATAGCAGCCATTCTTTGTGGAGTGAAATGAAATCTCAGTGTTGTTTTCATTTGCATCTCTCGAATGACCAGTGATGTGGAACATTTCTTCACATGATTCTTGGCTGCTTTGACTTCTGCCTCTGAGAAGTGTCTGTTCATTTCAGATGCTCATTTTTGAATTGGGTCTTTAAACTTGGGGAGGCTGATCTGTTTGAGTTCTTTATATATTGTAGATAATAGCCCTTTGTCTGATAAACAGCTAGTAAAGATTTTTCCCATGTTGTTTGTTGTCTTTTAGCAGTGCCAGCAACTTCTTTTGCTGTGCAGAAGCTTTTCAGTAGGATGAGATCCCATTTGTTGATTCTTTCTGCTAGTTCTTGTACTATAGAGGTTTTATTCATAAAGTCTCTGCCTAACCCAGTGTCTCCAAGAGTTTTACCTAGCCTGTTTTCCAGCAGGCTTATTGTTTCTGTTTTAATGTTTAAGTCTCGTATCCATTGTGAGTTTAGTTTTGTGCATGGTGAAAGAGATAGGTCTAGTTTTAACTTTTGGCAGGTTAAAGCCCAGTTTTTCCAGCACCATTTGTTAAAGAGGCTGTCTTTCTTCCATTGGGGATGTTTGCCTCCTTTGTCAAGGATAAGGTGGCTTAGTGTATCTGGAGTTGTTTCTGGGTCTTCTAATCTGTTCTACCAGTCCTCAGGTCTGTTACTTTGCCAGTACCATGCAGTTTTTATCACAGTGGCTTTATAGTAGAGTTTTAAATTGGGGATTGTAATACCCCCTGCCATGTCGTGGTTGCTTAGAATTGCTTTTGCTATTCTAGGTTTCTTGTGGTTCCAGAAGAATTTTTGTATTATTTTCTCTAGCTCTGTGAAGTATACCATTGGAATTTCAATTGGAATTGCATTGAATATGTATAGTAGTTGTGGGAGTATAGCCATTTTGACAATGTTGGTTCTCCCAACCCAGGAACAAGGAATATCTTTCCACTTTCTGGTTCCTTTTCTATCTCAGTTTTCAGAGACCTATAGTTTTCAGAGTAGAGGTCTTTCACTTTCTTTGTTAGGTTGATTCCTAGATATTTCATTTTTCTGGGTGCCACTGTGAAAGGGATTGCCTCCCCAATTTCTCTTTCAGTGAGTCTGTTGTTTGTGTAGACAAAGGCTGATTTTTGAGCATTGACCCTGTATCCAGCAACACTACCAAATTGGGTAATTAAGTCTAGCAGTCTTTTGGTTGAGTTTTTAGGATCCTCAAGATAGAGTATCATATCATCAGCAAATAATGACAGTTTAAATTCTTCCTTTCCTATCTTTATTCCTTTTATATCTTTGTCCTGCCTGATTGCTATGGCTAGTGTTTCCAGTACTATATTGAACAAAAGTGGTGACAGCGGGCATCCTTGCCTTGTTCCTGACCTTAGTGTAAAAGATTTCAGTTTTTGCTCATTGAGTATGATGCTGGCTGTTGGTTTCTCATAAATACCTTGTATGAAATTGAGATAAAGTCCATTGATTCCAATTCTCTGTAGGGTTTTGATCATAAATGGGTGTTGGATTTTGTCAAATGCTTTTTCTGCATCTATTGAGATAATCATAGGGTTTTTTGTCCTTGAGTCTGTTAATGTAGTGTATTACATTGATGGATTTATGTATGTTGAACCAGCCTTGCATCCCTGGGATAAATCCCACTTGATCAGGGTGTATGATTTTCTTGATAACTCTCTGTATTCTGTTTGCCAGTATTTTATTGAGGATTTTTGCATCAATGTTCATTAGAGAGATTGGCCTATAGTTTTCTTTTTTGGGGGGATCTTTCCCTTTCTTTGGAATCAAGGTGATGGTTGCTTCAAGGAATGATTTGGGGAGTACTGCTTCCATTTCGATTTCTTTAAAGAGATGGAGAAGTACTGGTATTAACTCTTCTTTAAAAGTTTTATAGAATTCAGCAGTGAAGCCATCAGAACCAGGGCTTTTCTTTGTTGGTAGGTTTTTTTTATTACATTTTCAACTTCCCAGATTGATATTGGGTTGTTTAACAATTTTATATCCTCTTCATTCAGCTTTGGAAGTTCATATGTGTCTAGGAATCTATCCATTTCTTCTAGACTTTCCATCTTCTTGGAGTATAGATTTTCAAAGTACGTGTTTATGATCCTTTGGACTTCCTCTGGGTCTGTGCTGATTTCCCCATTTTCATTCCTTATAGCATGGATTTGAGCCTTTTCCTTCCTTTGTTTGATAAGGTTGGCTAAGGGTCTGTCAATCTTATTTATCCTTTCAAAGAACCACCTCTTTGATTCATTGATTCTTTGTATTGTTCTCTTTGTCTCCACTGCATTAATTTCTGCTCTGATCCTTATAGTTTCCTCTCTAGTATGTGCTTTGTGTTTGTTTTGCTCCTCTTTTTCTAATTGTCTGAGGTTCATCATTAGATTGTTTATTTCAGTTTGCTGTATTTTCCGAGTGTAGGCATTCACTGCTATGAATTTCCCTCGCAGAACTGCTTTCATCGTGTCCCATGAATTCCTGTATGTTGTGCTGGGTTGTCGTTTAGTTGTAGAAACTGTTTAATTTCTTCTTTAATTTCTTTCGTGGCCCATTGGTTGGTTAACAGAGTGTTGTTCAATTTCCATGTGTTTGTGAGGATCTTGGAATTTCTTCTGCTATTCAGCTCCAGTTTCAAGGCACTATGTTCTGATAGTAAGCAGGGGATAACTTTGATTCCTTTGCATCTACTTAAGCTTGTTCTATGGACTAGAATGTGATCTATTTTGGAGAATGATCCATGAGCAGCTGAGAAGAAGGTATATTCTCGCTTTGAAGGGTGAAAAATTCTGTAAGCATCTAATAAGTCCATTTGCTCCAAAGTTTGATTTAGCTCAAGTATTTCCTTATTGATTCTTTGTCCAGTTGATCTGTCAGTTTGTGACAATGGAGTATTAAAATCCCCTACTACTATTGTATTCATGGATAACTGGTTTTTCATGTCCAGTAATGTTTGTTTTATATAGTTGGGTGCATTAGAATTTGGTGCATAAATACTTATGATTGTTATTTCTTTCTCTTGGATAGTTCCCTATACGAGAATATAGTGACCTTCTTTATCTCTTTTAATCAGTTTGGGTTTGAAATCTATTTTATCTGCAAACAAGACAGCCACTCCTGCTTTTTTGCACTTTCCTGTGGCATGGAGGATTGTTTTCCAACCTTTTATTTTCAGTCTATGGGTTTCCTTCTGAATTAGGTGTGTTTCCTGTATGCAGCAGATTGTAGGATCTTGCTTCTTGATCCAATCTGCTAGTCTGTGTCTTTTAATTGGCCCATTGAGGCCATTGACATTAATG